>JAMKCH010049394.1:0-10460 GCA_023653785.1 Ophioderma brevispina | reverse complement strand
GAAAGGAGACATAGCCGAGTGTCTTGAAACAAGGACTAGGGGTCGTTAACCCTGTACGACGAGGATTAACACGTAATTACGAACTTGTAGAATATGTGTACTCAACTCCCCCATTCAAGAGGCAATTATAACTATATTGGGGGGGGGGGGGGCAAGACCCACTTGGGACAGCACTCCCATCGTTTTAATCTGTTTGGCCAGCCAGGGGTTTTGTCTTACAATCAACAGCAACAGATAGATACAAATTAATTTATTTGAGTGAATAATTCTACTGTAGATAGCTCTCAAGTGTAGGGAATTATTAAACTTCTATTAAAAGTAACTACTCTTATTAATCATTTACTCAGTTAAGATTACCTCTATTGAAAGTATTTACCATTATAATTGGAATTATTTAGCTCTTTTGAATTAGTTGCCTCTGCAATATTTTAAAAGAAATAATTTTTGAAAGAAAGAAAATTAGTGACACACAAAAGATGATGAAAATCAGTCATCACATTATTCTTAATCAATATATTTTTATGATCATTTTAAAAGCCAATATATTACAGTATTTTAATAATAGTGACCATCAACAATTGTCCAATTTGTAATGCTTATCTCGCTATTGTAAGAACTGAGTGTACATTTGAAAAAATACAGCAATGAAAACCAGACGTATTCCCCTGGGTATGGAATACGTATACACAGGGTCATGAAGGTCACATCGGGTCATTAGAGATCAATAGAATACACACCTCATGAATCTCTAACACTGGACGCAATGTTTCCGGGAACCACCGCATAGGTGGCGCAGGTACACGACTAGGGCTCTTTGACGGAAAACACTTAAAGGGGCGTATTCCGATCGTCTTTGGGACCCCCCTGAGTTACCCGGAAGTTAGTATCGATTTTGATATCAGATGAAAGGCCGTATTTTTCTCATTGTCGTCCTGAAATTTGAGCCCTCGAATCCCATTTCTTCCAAAGATATAAACAAAAAACCGCAGTTTCAGTTGTAGTGGTTAACCACTTTATTTCAGAACACAGAGTATGAATAGGGCTTGCAACATGTATTAATGCGTCTACCATCAAAACCGCAAGTTTGTTCCCCACGGTACTTGATGGGGTGTATGTGCATTTGCCAGGCTCTCATATCAATAGAGAACACAATACACATTAAATCGAACAACCCACTTTAATTACTCTTTCGTAGAAAAATACCAGGTAATTACCAAAAACGCCCAGATATCTATGAGTAGCAAACATTTGACATTGCATCGCATGGAACGCCTTAGAATGGTTTCAACAGGGTTGGAAAAAAGCTGAAAAAAACATACAAAAGCATACATCTGAGCCAAAAAGGGAATTTATTGATTTTATTTACCTGACCTTGACGTCACGATGAACGTATAGAAATAACATGTTACATCACATTGTTTTGTCCGCGCGTTTACATTCGTCTCGGATAAGCCGTCTTCGGAAGCATTCGGAAGCTCGGAAACGTCACCCAAAACAATCTTTCTCTTCAAATTGATACCACATTTGACCGATTTGGAGTTAAGTGTTTAGATTTTACAATTGAATCATTATTCGCTACGCAAAAGTTGTAAATTTAGACCAATTTGGGCCGTTTTTTATACAATTTAGTAGGTAAGGTATAAGGTATTATATTTTAACACTAACAAAAACAAAAAATAAAGCGTGGCGTGGCGCAGTTCGCTTAAGACTCGAATCGTGATCTAAAACTTGTCCCTGCGATGGTGGTTCGACCCCCACACAGGGCGCAAGATTTGTTCCTTCCTCTTTCATCTTCCTATATTAATAATTTAGGCATAATGGTATTCAAAATACTAGTTATATTTGTTTGTTCTCGAAAAATAGGTGTTATAGGCCGGTATTCTCGGACCTATACAAATAATAACACTCGTACAAGACGAAAAGTATTGTGAATTACCGCACCAAAGGGTGGTGAATGTGGTGAAAGCTGGCGATACACTAAGCAAATATTATCATGATGATGTATGATGAAAAACATCAAAATCTTAGGTGAGAGGATGCATTCCACGTATGGGTAATGCATCCTCTACATCAGAATCCTCATCAAAAACAATCATTCTCCAAGCACAGGGAACAGACACCACCAAAATATTGTGCAACATCATAAACGTTAAAGGACATCGTACCAGTACATTGCAATCCCTTCAGCATGCCTTCAAGAAACAACCCAAGGGCCCTTGGAGGTTATTAGAATTTTCATTATTGATGAGATAGCCATTGCATAGGAGTGAACATGTCTATACCCATCCTGCCTGCGCCCCACCCCCCACGATGCGCCCCGGGGGATGGCGCCACAACATCTGATCTCAGATGCTCAGATTTGGGGGTGCTCTTCACAAAACATGCTAAATACAAAAGAACAGATGATAACCTGAATTATCTAATAGATAACCAATAGATATATAGAAGATATATAGGATAGAGAGGAGAGGAGAGAGAAGAGAGAGTAGTATATAGAGGAAATAGTATATATATATATTATATATATATATATAATTATATTATATATATATATATATATATTTGATAAGTGTAAACAGGGATTTTAAGGCTGCATTTTCTCGCCAATTACGGTGTCCCAGACGAGCCTGTCAAGGCAATCGGCTTCATGTATGATAACCCAGATAGCTTTGTGCAAGACCATGGATGGCCCACAAAGGAGTTCCTAACAAAAATACTGGAATCCTCCAAGGAGCTACTCTTGCTCCCTATCTCTTTGGAGTCGTTGTTGATGCATCCTCAGACGGAGTCTTGACATCATGAACGATAAAGGACTCACCATCGGGACCCAGGAGTTCTGGGAGTCACCGGGGTCAGCATCTCAAGCACCTTTGCTGCACAGATGATCCTAGCTGTAACAGCTGCATTGATATGTGGTGCACAAAGATCTACTCAACATCCAATGAGGTGCTGCAGACGGGGTCGGCCTACATCTGTCCGCCAGGAGGAATGCGTGTGTGACGTCAGTGGGGGAAGATGATCATAACCTGTATGCACGGCGGGTGGTGGCCAACTCAGGAGGGGTCAGGGACTTCAAGTATCTGGGGTCATATGTTGCCGACAGTAAGAAGGACTTCCTGTCGCGCGGGGGGCAGGCTTGGAATGCCTGCATAGGCTGCGCTACTTGTATAGCGGTTGGTGTATCCAGTTCAACCAGCTGAAATTCTTTGGAGCCTGGGTGGAGCGTTGTCCTGTTATGTGGGGTCTGGGGCTGGACCATGGGGACAAGAGAGAGAGCTGCGGGATGGAATGGATGGCATCTGCACCGGCTCTTGTGAGGGTGCGAGATGTAATGGAGATGTCCTACGATTCATCTTCGGTTGCCCCAAAGACCGTGCCACGATTGCGGTCGCGTCGTTCTTGCGATTGAATAGGTGGTCTCGGACGTCGCGTGTTAGAAGTTGCCATGCCGGGGCGGGGGTCGTCGCCCCTTTGGCTGCCATTGGTGTGATTGCTGGAGAGTCTGGCGGGATCCGTCTGGCATCACGGCCGTGGGGACCGCGGGGACGTTGGCGCTGCGTGGTGAACGCATCTCGGCTGCGGCCGGTATATATTATATTAGATATATATTCTATACAGTCAACAAACGCCAAATGGGTGACTGGCAGCAGTGCTGAAAAAAGTCTTGTAGCTTGGACACGTTTCGAGTATAACCCTTCAGCTGGTACAGAGAGGAATACGATTTACAACATTAAAAAGTCCAACAAGAAACAAGAAGATAAAATCTAAAGTGAGGGGAAAAAACGTGATTAAAAACGTTTTAGAAGTTGACAAATGAGTCAAACATTGATCCAATGCTTTTTCAAAATGTCAAAGCGGATGTTCATGCCATGAGGGTAAAGAGTTTTGAGTTAGCGAATTGAGACTTTGTTCAGCAAAATGTCGATCCTTTGTTCGAATTACAGGATCGTGGACAAAATTCCGGTAATCTAGCATGTTCAATCATATGATTGCTGAGTAAAATGTGCGGCTACTGGTCTACCAGGGAGATTAGATGTAATAGATCTCAAGATGTTCAGAGAGAAGGGACAGAGGAGAGAAGTTTTTGTCTCTCCAATATACAGCTTCTGACAATACTGGCAGAAAATGCATAGATTAAGTTTCTTGAAGTGGCAGGTGAATATTGAAGTTATGGTGGTGACGATACATTGAGAGCCAGTAATTTCAGTGGGTGAAGCATGAGCACAGGTGTTGCACCTAGTTCTATTACATTCCATAGTTAAACTGCATAGGCAGCACTGCTGCCATTCAATCAATCGGCGTTTTTGACTGTATTTCTAATCCAGTGTGCTACGCAGGACATCTTTGACGTCTATAATATATATATATATATATTATATATATATATATATATATATATATATATATATATATATATGAACTATTTGGTTGTATTGATACAAATAATAAAGTAACTTAGGAACTATGGGTAAATGAAAAAAAACATTTACCAAAATGATAAAGTAATGCTATTACAGGATAAACACTACAAAGAAGTATTCTGGAATGCATACATGGTGAAGGGACGAGGACACTACTAAACGCGCGTCGTGAGGTCGCAATGCCCTCTACCAAAAAAGGGGTAAAAAAAAAATTAAACGTTACTAGAGAAATGCTTAAATACAAAAGACAAGGGGAGGGGGGGTGGAGAGAGAGAAAAAGACAGACAAAAAATATACAGGACAGGGGACAAAACTAGGACAAATTAGGACAAACATGATGTCTGACAAGGTATTAGAATTAAATGAAAGTCAAGTTGATGATACAGAAAAAAGAGGGGAAAAGGAGAAGAGAAGAATGACAAACATATTAAGAAGTTAAGTCATCATACAGCGTGACAAGAGACTTTTTAAACTTACTTTTAAAGGATGATAGTGAGGGGGAATTCTGGAGTTGGGAAGGCAATTGCATCCATAGCCTAGGGCCTTGAGATTGAGAGGTATTACTGGCAAGAACAGTGTTGGTCGGTGTAATAAAGGGGTCGTTAGCATGCCTGGTATCATAGTTGTGAGAAAGAGTGTCAATGTTGAAGAAGTCTTCAGAGATAAGATCCGGTGGAAGAAGATGGTGGTGATACTGGTACATAAAAGAGGCAAGTTGAAGTTGGTAGATGTCATGCACTTTAAGAGTAGAAAAAGAAATGAAAAGAGGATCAGTGTGGGCAAGCCAGAGAGAATTAGTACAGGTACGGATGGCACGTTTTTGAAGAAGAAAGACAGATTCAAGACAAGAGTTGTTAGGATCAGTCCAGATCATTGCACCATATGACAGATATGGAAGAATGAGAGAATTGTAAAGAGTCTTAAGAGAATGCTGGGGAAGATAAGGACGCACCTTACGAATCACACCAATGTATTTGGAAACTATTTTAGATACATGCTGTGTATGGGAATTCCAGGAAATGTTAGAGTCAATTAGTAGGCCGAGGAATTTGGTTGTGTCAACCTGAAGGATTGGAGTATCGGCAATTTGTATTTTAATGTCAATTTTTAGTTAATTACTATGGTTTTTTTTTAAAATCATATCATGTCCTTTTTTATGTTTAGAGAAAGTTTATTCGTTTAAACCAGTTAGATATTTGTTTAAGTTCAGTGTTTATTATGTCCTCAAGCTAAGCGTTCTAGTGGGAAAAAAAATATTCGTGTCATCTGCAAATAAATCACTGGGGAATTTTAGAACAGAAGGGGTAATCGTTATGTAAGTAGGAATAATAGAGGACCAATTATAGATGCCCTGGTGGAACCTCGCCTGTACGGCTGACAGTGCCAGAGATGCTGTTGTTGGTAGATCACTCGTTGATACTACCAGTCATGTAGCTTCTCATCCATCATTGGCAAGGCCTCTAATACCATAATCATAAAGTTTGGATAAAAGAATTTCGTCGTGTTTGATGGTATCAAGGCCTTGCTTAAATCAGAAAAATACCGTTGTAATTAGCTTGTTAACTAGATTTTGGTGGGCAATAGTGCAGTACCGATTTTTGAGTGCATGAAAGTAGATCTCTTGGGCCTATTGCCAAAATTGTGACAGTAGAATGTGATTTTGGTGATAAAGTTACCAAATATCGGACTAAACACTTTTTCAAGAAGTTTACTCAAAGTTGGCAAAATGGATATATGCCTATAGGTTTGAGATCTTTTGCCACCCGCTTTAAAATGGGGTCACATTGGCAATATTAATTGAGAAGGTACAAAACCAAGGCGATATTGATAAGTTTAAAATATGTGGCCGTAACCTCCTTAATTGATGGCACATTGTTTTCGTAATGTGCTACTAATGTGCCGTCCGTACCACTACTGTAAACTAAGGCTTACAGTTTAAGGTTAATTAATAATCTCCTCAGGGAAATGGATGACATAAATAAAGCTTTATTTCTGTTCAATTAAACTGTTCCGGTTTTTATTAATTATTTCAAAAAATTACGCTTTCGAAAAAAATCAAGAAAGACAATTTTTACTCTCATTGGCCCCCCAAGATCATGGGTTCCAACTTGAAAGTAATTTCTTCTTGGATTTTTATCAATTAAACTGATTTTCATTGACAAACGATAACAAACTGGTCCAGGTGAAATGACTTTTGACTCTGAAACTTGTATGACAGACCCATTCACGAAATAGTGGCGCTTCAAAATCATGTTCATACGAACAATAGTATTGTTCGTGGACCTTACTTTGATTTCAGGTGTTTGATAAAGTGCTCGTTGGAATACGATACTTTTAATAGAGCCCTGTGTCTGTTGTATTCAATTAGTTACGGACAAAAGAATCATACAGCTCTCCTGTATTGCCGCCCATTCAAGTTAATGCCGTGTGACCCCTTGCATATATCATCTTGTCTTGGTATTGCAAACAAAGGTTCGAATTTGATCCTGTGAGCAATTTGGTATTAATTTATTTCATCCAGTAGCCAGGTAGCGGACAATAATGATCGTGAATCATCTCCTCCGATGACAACTTTAACTACCTCAAAGAGAGTAATGGAACCTTCCACAAAACGTAATTACGAATGGTAACCAAACCTTTTTATTCGCTCTATTTTGAAAACGAGGGTAAATACCTAGATTTCAATAGATTTGAAGTTTAAAATGTCCCCATTTCCTATTCATGGACAAAAACGTCTTAGGTCGCAATGATACCACACAACTTTTCTTTTCGTGATTTATTTCGAACGGGCGATTTTTTGAAATATTAATAAAAACAGACATCTAAGTTATTGAACAGACAGTAGAGTTGATGCAAGGAGGGTGGTTTGAAGGTCGGTGGAGGATCAGTAATTTTTTCAAAGCAAGTGTTTTTGCCAATGTTGGCAAAAAAATCGTTAAAACTTTTCAAGCATTTCTGTATTATTGTAAGTTTTTTTAAACCATGTTTATTAGTTGGAAAAAATCAGGTGTTTAGTTTGTTTATTACGGGGGTCCGTAGTACTTTATTCATTTTTCCACATTAGTTGAGTATTATTTTGGTTGTCCTTCAATTTTAGATGAGATGAAGGATTTTTTGCTGAGGTCAAAGTAGTGGATTGGGGGTAGGTGGTTAGGTATTTGTATATTTTTATTATCGGCAGTAGGTTTTGAACAGTAAAGTTTATAAAGCTTATCTTGTAGGTTTGAGTAGATTGATTAAACCTTTAGTAACCCGGCCAGGGCTTTTTAGATGGTGTATTGCTTTTGAAATTCTTTTTTAGACATAGGACAATGTCGATCAAACAATGTTTGAAATTTATTCTCGAATATACTTAGGCCTGCTCAGGTCAGTAGAGTCAAATACTTATGCCAAGAGGAAAGGTGCAAAATACCTACTCCGAGGTGACTGGAGACCGTGGGCGTACTATTTTTTCTTCCCGAGTACCGACGGTCGAGGGTCAGGGAAAATGGTAGGCCCACGGTCTCCTGTCACCGAGGGGAGGTATTTTACAACATCCACGATATGGATCATCTAAGTATTTGGTTTTTATAACAAATAAAATATTCTGTCCATTTGAAAAACTTGCCAAGTCTCGTCGATATCAGCTGCCACCGGGCGCAACTCAAACCTAGTCAAGATACCAAGGGAGGGAAAAAAGGTTCCCATAAAAATGAACTATTTCCCCCCGATGGGGGAAATAGTAGCTTTTTATGGGGAACTTTTTTCCCTCCTGTGAAATTTCGGGGAACTAGTCGCAAATATTTTATGTCACATGATATAGTATCCACCAATCAAATGACAGAAATATTATCTGATGTTATATAAAAGTAAATACTTCATGCCAATCAGCGACGGAAAGGGCGTGTTTAGGCCTCTAGGATATTAATGGGCTTGATTTGGCGTGAATGGATGATGGGATTTCGGTGATGAGTGTGAATGCATAGACGGGGTTTGATTTAGTTATAAAAATTGAGAAAATGATCAGAGAGGTCAGTAATAATAATGCCCGAGTTTGAATGTTAAATGATCACAGATGTCGTTTGTGAAGATGTTGTCGATTAAACTGACACTAGTGTGTCCGGTTATTTGTCTTGGATTCGTGTTGAAACATCACTAGAAAGGAATAACTCGTGGGACTAAATTAAATTAATAAATTCTCTCACTTGGGACTCGGATTGATGAGGCGAGAAGGTTGATGTTAAAATCACCCATGAGATAACAGATCGTCTTTTCTTGGAAATGGTGCTAAGGGTTATTGTGAGGTTCTAATGAAGTCAGGGAAAACAGTATCGGGTTTTCAATACTCTACCAAATAATTTTGGAGGAATTAGTAAACCTCATAAATAGGGAATCACAGTCAACACAATTTGGATAAGTCAGGTCTGTTGACATAGCTAAGCTCGGTGGAAAAAGACAAAAGACAGACACCTTCTCCACGACGACCTATCGAATTGAGTTTTCGACAGAAAGTTGCCAAAGTCATGAATTGAACCATTTTCGAAACCATAGATGTCGAAATGTTTGCGGAGGAAGGATGTAGAGAACTGTCAAAAGGAAAAGGAGGTTTGTAGATGCGATAGAAAGGGTCATCACAGTGCAATTGTGTACAAAGTGGATACCCAGAGTGGTCAACAGGAGAAAAAAAACAAGAAAAAAATCAGTGAAATTCAAATTAGGGATTAAATATAAATTTGGTACAAAAAAAGACAATGTTGGATACGACCTCAAAACTCACCAAAAAAACGCTGATGTGTGTTAGCATTAATCAAACATATTACAGAAGTGAGAATTAAATTGAACATTTTTATATAGTTTAAGAAAAAGTTAAGGGTGACGATGAGCCAAGAGAAGAAGAAAAACAGAAGAAATTCCACGTAATCAATATTGGTACTGAATCAATGAAATACAAATATTCACAATGGTATTATAACAATCAGTACCAATTTAAAATCATAACATTGCAATATGCGGATAGTTAGAGAAAAGTTAAAGGTATAGACGATGAGCAGGAACGTAAGGTGCCTACAAACTGTAAATATCACTTGATATTATAAATATTTTCAATGTAATATACATGGATAGTTAGAAAAAAGTTCAAAGGTGTCGACGATGAATAGAAAAGTTGGAGAACGAAGTTCATGGCATTACATTAAAATTAACCCATGGTAACAATCATTTTAGCTACAATCTGCTTACAAGAAATTATTTGATACAAAGAAAACAAAACATCAGATTGTAGAAATTCTAAAAATAGCATAAATCATATAAAAAATGACAAATGTTGGGTTTTGAAGGTCCCTATACTTGTACCCCCGATATACAGCATTGCAGTGTGGGGAGACTAGGACTGACGTAGGTGGGAGAAGAGAATGATCACCATACCAAGCATGTAATAAAAGGGGAGCAATGACGAGTTCCCAATACTCCAGACGCTTTGGTAGTATGTGCATTTATTTGTACTGGAACATGTTGCATATTTACAAAACACAGTTGATATTGATAGATAAGAATTAATAATAATATTGTCATTCATAAAAATGCAAGTCATTGGGGTATGTGTTAATTTTTGTGGGTGATCGTCCATATTAAAAAATCATAATTGACAAAAGTTGCATATATCATATATCAATACCAACGAGAACTTTATTTTGTAAACATATTTAAGACTGGTCTGTTGCATAATTAGAGGAAAAAGAGTGAAGCCAAAACAGAAAAATTCACTTCGTATACTGTGAAGTGCCTATAATAAGGGAGCCTAAGTGTATTCATACAGAGAAATAGGATATGGTAAATGGCAGTAATCTGGCCAGACGCAACACAATGGCATCCTATCTCTTTTTCCGAAAAACTCTGGATTGTAACCTCGGCTGCAGAGGACTTATTCCGTCCGTAACTTGTGTTCCAAGACCGGGAATCCCCGAACACTGCCAAGAGAGCCCAAACAGGAGGTTAAGAGTTGTTGGTCATTTACACAAAACGTTTCCCAATGAATTTTGCTATACTAGCGACATATAGGCC
>JAMKCH010049393.1:0-11649 GCA_023653785.1 Ophioderma brevispina | reverse complement strand
TGACATCAGCAAAGTCATATACATCCACGGGCAAATATAATCCATGGGAATCTTCTTAGTCCTGAAGATAACTTTTTCACAAGTCTTCTTGAGACAAACTTTTTTTTACTTACAACAAAAACAAATATATCTCTATAGTATTTTTGCAATAAAAATCTGTTATAATTAGCCGTTAACAAAAAGTACATTTTCAAATGGCCTTTTCCAGCTCAACATTTAAGTTAACTTGGTAAATAATGTTTTAACGTTACAGCATGCAGTCTCCATTCTGGGTAAAGTTACAAACTACGGAATGTCTTCCCAGAACTATATAACATTTTGAACTGGGTTTGTTACAGATCAGAATAGACATTCATGTCTTCTCCGGTTTGTCGTAGCAACTTTAACACTCTATCTATAATTTAAGCACGGTCCTCGCGCTAATTAATTGATAGGAAACTGTGGGTTTAAAGTTGCAAACTTGTTGTCCATCTACTCCCTGTGCTGCCGTTCCACGAAAAAACAAAACAAAACCCGGCGTATTAGACTTTGGCTACCTGAAGAAAAAAGCTCTTTTTTTAAGTACATAGTGCAATTTAATGGGAAATAACTATATCGGTTAAATACAAAATGCAATGACTCACTGGTAATTTTGTCACAAAACGTTATACCGCAAACTTGATGATACTGCCTTTTTTCCATGGGAAACACGAAAATCACTTTCCAAATTTGTTTATTGACAAAACTATCTGGTTTAATTGTACCTAATCAAAATCGTCAAAATAATAGATCCTGCATGCTTCTTAGGGCGGGAAAATGCCAATGGTTTTTGAATGTATCATTTATGGAATCTGTCTGTCCGCTTTTGTATAGGGATCATCATCGGCATCATCATTGTCAAAATTATTGATGTCCCAGATTAATAAAACACCCAATTGGCCATTGAATCGAAAACATTTCATGGAGTTTGCAGTTGTTTTAATTGGCAATCTTTTTGCATCCAAGATCCCGTAAGTATTTGTGTCCTGTCTGTCATCCTGCTCTTCTTGAGCAGCAGTAATACCAATCTCAACCGGCGAATAATGGAATCCCCTCTTGTTATTAAGGATATCTTTTGTAAGTGAATGCGCTTAATGCAATTACGTGGTCATTTTTCACCGCCTGTTCAGAAGGATTTTCTACATCTTCATTAGTATATTACCAATATACCAATTGCAATTGTTCAATAGGCCAATGCCGAAGCGTTGAATTTTTTGTTCCAGTACAGATGACTGTTCAAAGAATTGTGAGATATCTTCCAAAAGAGCAGTCGGGTTTTCTACAGGCCCGTGTGAATTAAGCGACTTGTGTTCCGAAGGGTTGTCCCACCGACGAAATCACATTGCTTTTTCTGTTGTCAAGGGAATCTGTGCGTGTGAAGGAGACGAGCACTATTAATTCAAGCATGTTTGGGACCTGATTTCTTTCACTGCGATGGGGGGGGGGGGGGGGGGTTGGGGGGGGGGTGGTGTGTGGTGGTGGGAGGTGGGGGGGCCACGACTGTTGGCCCTTTGTTTCTTTGTGGTTCCTTCACTGTCTTTGTGCCCGACCTTCTACATCGTCTTGTTCGACCCAGTGTACGATTTGTATTAACGTGGTACAGTTCCAGGGATTGGCTTGATTGATCACTAGTCACAGGTTTCGCTATAGGAAAACGATTTGCCATTTCTGTACTATTATCTACCTCATAGCACTGATTATTTTCCTCGACGGAAACTTCTGGAATACCAGCACCTATCAAAGATATTCAGACCTTTCGAGAGTCGTTATTATAGTTAAGTGATTCACGTAGTTTTCGTTGCCGATGTCCCACTGGAGCATTTGTGAATATACCATACCATTATCTGGCAAAGAGGACGAGCAGTCCTTGCCGAGCGAACGAACTGTCCGCGCATTTGATTGGCGGTCCAACGGTAATCAAGAGGAAGTGTGCGTCATCTCTTTGTTTTGCATAGCCACGTTCTTTCGGGCGGTTGCGGTTGCTGTTCGGATTGACTTATTGTTATCCTGGAATATACATCAACGATTGATGGACCTGTTGAATTTCTATAATTGAATTAATGATCTGGCTTGGTACGGATTGCTGTGTAGGTTGATTTATTTCGAATGGTTGAAAGAAAGACCCCTTGGGAATAATTATTAATTGAAAGGGGGATGTCCCTCTTACCATATGATGAACTGGATTGGTTTGGGGTTTCATCTTGAACAGGCGTAATGTTCTGAAGTACTAATAATTCTGATGTAATGTCAATTGGTGGCTGATTTGTAGTTCGGTCTGAAGACACGGTCATTCGAGAATAATCGTCCTATGGTGTTGAATTCATTAGGTCGGAATTGTTGTGTTGTGAACTATTCCAGGTCGGTATGGTCCCCGTGGTAAACTTGGGATCTGGTCTGAATGTGAGGACAACGGAGTAATAGTCAAGCAGTGTCTCTTGTAATTGGAAGTCCTCTTTCTGATTCGCTGTTTTGGTTTTGTTTCCATTTTCCGTTAAAGGCATTTATGGGAGTTTGCTTGAGCGGGTTCGTCCTGTGTGTAACGTATTCCGTGGTTGACTTGCGATTTTGTCATGAAGAAATATACGGTTGTGAAATCTCCGATAGATCTAATGGACGAGGAGCAGTACTTGCAGGATATTGTATCGGAATTGCAAAGAAGTGTGCATTGCGGCGGGGGAACGAGGTGTGGTTGGATAGCGCCTTCTATATGTGAGCGTTCAGTTTATTGGTGTCGATATTTCACCTGCAACTATGTTGGGTGTTGAATGGCATTCCTCACTCTGTGACAATACGGATGGTAATTCATTTATTTTCATGTATGGGTCTATATTTTCGGCGATTTCATGAGATCGTTGTTTGAGACTCATTCCATCTTTAGTATTGGGCTCAGACTGTTGAACAGAGACATTCGCCGCAGGCAAATCCAACCCGCCTGCGTGAGGATTGGCATTTTTGCTGTTTTGAGATAGGTAATGTTTGGATTAGTTGGATGCTGATTCCGTAGAGATAATCGAAGTGCCCATGATTTCCGTTTTTCTTTTCTTTCACAAAGCATGGGGGAATCTGAGGATGCTTTTAAACATAAGGGTCGACTGGAGAATGTAATGGCGCACTTATAGGCTGGCATGTTGGGGTTCGATGTCCATTTGGGATTTGTTTGATTGAAATGTCACAAATATTTCTTCCAGGGAGTGGTGTAGAAGTGTCAAAAAGCCACCAACCGGGCCTTGGTCTGTTTTTATTTTTTATTGCTCTCGCAGAATGTTTATTTCTGTTTACTGTGGCTTCCTTGTTGGGGAGACGGACACTGAGAGACTTTTGAGTAAGTGTCAGCCTGGGATGTTTCCGGAGTCATTTGCCTGTTTGATTGTTAAACCCGTTTGACTTACATCGTCCATGTGATTACGACCATACGGTTGTGTGCTACAGATGTTTCGAGGCATATCTGGAATCTCTGACATTAACCTGTTGTTTGTGGTATCAATTGTGGTCTGTGTGGGGCTGACACTACTATTAATGGTTTCTTCAGTTGATGTAGTGTCCGAAAAAGACGGAAGTTGCGATATTTGTGAGTACGGATCGGAGTTAGCATCAACATTTTGAACTGTATCTTTTCACATTCGGAGATAGTCGACAACGTGCTTCGTCCATAGACTGTGGTATTGTCATGTAGGATCTTGTAATTTTGGAATCTGTGACATTTTTGCATAGCTCGACGAATCTGTTGAAGTTTGAAGAGAAGAAGAAAAAACAGTCGATCCCTGGATTTGGTGCAGGTATTACTGCACATTTTGAACAGTACACTGGGACATCTCGCATAATTAGGGATGCCGTGTTCGAGATTGCTCAATCGAAATCCGATGGCTGCTTACAATTTGAATGTCCCTATTTTTCAGTGATTGCATATTAGGTGTTCTTTGCTGCATAACTGGTATCTGCGACATTTTTGAGTAACTATCTGATGTCATTAAATCATGTGCTAAGTTAGCGGAGGCAGTTGTATGGCTTTGGGTAGATCCAACTGTGGTGTGTGTGGAATTTCCATCTGGTACATCGGACGAATGGTTCTGATGTTGGGTAAGGGAATCAGACACACTTGCAGATGGGAGTTGTTTACACTTTGGAGTAGGCATTTTCTGTATCTAAAAGTGTGTCCAGTCGGGGATAGGAATTGGGAACTAGTGAATAATTCACTGATTTTGTCGTCCGCGAAGTGACTTCTGAAGCTTTCAAAAGATTGGGATGCTGTCGTCCTACTTTCATATAAGGCGGTATTTTTTAACGGATCTCTATTTTCATTGGAATTGAAAAGGGGAATGTTTCTAGCATAGGAGTATTATCCGTAGCTGCAACGTCCGAAGGTGTCGCTGTAGCCATCTTCAACGCACCACTATTGTCGCCTCCTGGCAATGGCAGCATTGGAACAAATTCTGTGGATGAAGTTGGGGTAGGTAAAACACAACTATCTGCAGTTTCAAAGAAGAAAAACGTCATCATTATTAAGTCCTGTGCAACGCCCCGGCATCTTTTGTGTCCAACGTCGCGGTCTTGGTTTTGCTGCGCGCTATCAAAATCAACTGCCACTGCCGCATGTGCAAAGTCAGTCAGATTTGTCGAGGAAATTACTGCACACCAACTGCGATGGGTAATCGAAACTTTCCTCTTCAGGCACAAAAAACTGTCCATGCCATTCCTGGATAGGATTTGAAGAGACAGAACATGCAATCATAGATATTTAAAAAATGTAAAAAAAATCCAGTGTTAAAATGCACTCTAAGTGGTAATCTAAATCCGTAGGCCTATAAGTAAAATTTATTCTTCCCAAGATAATTCCACATGGGATTGCCTCTAGTCTTTTCCAAAGAAAGATTAAAGTTTTCAACCTTTGAAAAAAATAAAAAGTGTTGAAATTATAAAGATGACACTTAAAGGTAACTTATCTTCAAAAAAACTTCGCCCCAGAGAAAGACTGTATGTTTGTTATTATTATTATTATTATTCTACTTTATGTGCCTGTGAAGATTGACTATGCTGATTATAGTGTGACGATGGAAATAAAAAAAATTTAATATTATGATGATCATCATCCTCGGGATCGTGATGAACGAATGAAAAATAATAAGAGATGATTAATGATGACGACGATTTTGGCTTACTGTATAAATATATAACAGGAAATCTTTCAAAAACCATTATGATCCATACGTCCGGATGATATCAAACAGTAATAATACTAACTTTATCCATTCGTGGGTCCTTCTTGATAAAGGGTCTGGCACTGTCGGCTTTCTATGCTGAAAAAAAACACCAATCCACAAGGATTGCAAAAACCACGATGCCCAATGGAATGACGACTGCTGGAACTACGACGAAAACTATAATAAAATAAACAATCTTGATCATTTTATCGCCGTACTGTATAGTAGTAGTAGTAGTAGTAGTAGTAGTAGTAGTAGTAGTAGTAGTAGTAGTAGTAGTAGTAGTAGTAGTAGTAGTAGTAGTAGTAGTAGTAGTAGTCGTAGTAGTCCGGGTGCTTGGCATATGCTTTAATGCTTTGATTGTCACTGCATGCGGAGGTCACATTTTGGTAAATGGTGGCAATTTACCTTTTACAACACATGACCATCGTGTTTCTCCAGGCGATCTGCCACACCTTTTATAGAAAAAAAATATCAACAACGCTAATTTAATGCAAATGTACTCCTTATATGTCTACCCAATCTTGTGTATATATGCCTATCGACATCGAAGTTTTCTAATATTGTTCCGATTGTACCTGTCACTAGAATTAGAATATGTCCTGTGATGCTAATGTCGGCAAAATGTTCCCTGGGTGTAATTGCACGTTTTTAGTATACCCCTAATAGGCTGGGAAATATGTGATATGACCTGGAAAAAATTGCAATAGAATTTTTTTTCACCACAATGCGTTCTATAAGGTCCCCAGAATGACATGCTACAGTCACAAAAAAATCCAAGTGGTTGAACTACGCCTAATTTGCATAAATCCAAAATGGCCGACAATTCTTATGTTTTTACATTCATTTTGTATATAGCATAGATCTTACAATTAGCTGTTGAAGCCTATAAAACAAATAGTTTTAAATTACATAAGTATATAATGCTTCATACGTTATATAGAAATACATAAACCTGATTGGCGGAAGGATAACTAATTTTGCATAAATTCAAAATGGCCGCCAGTTTTCAGAGTTTCATGATATTTTGCGTGTTATTTCTTCTCCTATATTACTCTGCCCTACATAAATTGCCACGTTAAAAGTTTACATTTAATAAGTGTTATTATACTTCACAGGTGAGTCCTTACTTGTATAAACCCAGTATGTGGCGGTGTGGGAAATGTACGAGTATGCATATAAATTCGCTCGCCTTGTGACGTAGCACCGTGGAAAAATGTTTTGGGCTCCTCAGAGCCATAGAATTGCGTGCAAAAAATACCGAAGAAATGTTTAATTTTTCTCAAAATGTTCTATAGGTTTCATACCCAGTTGAGGATGTTTACAAATTTCTGAACAACTCTGAGTCAAAAATATTCCGAGAACCCCTTCGTTTTTTCGAGATATTGAGATTATTTTTCATTTACCACATTCCCTAGGGAGACTGATAATTTAATAATTTTTCGCAGTCTGTGACCACAGACTACCACTGTGGGTACTACTTTTCCGCCCGGCCGTAAAAAAACACAAGGCTCATTCTACAGTCTTTATAGTAGATTCAACCCATCGTGTCACCTCTATACTTTTCTAAAGGTAGTATTGGCATTGAATGAGGGGGATGTGTGCAGTGGATGGGAATTAAAATTGAAACAGGTGAATTCGGTCACATTCTGGCTCCTCTCCAAACTAACCGACGCTGTCCAAAACTTCCTCTGTGACACTATGGGTTGACATCGACGGTAGCTTGTTTTTGATCAAACTTTGGGAAACAAAATTTTGTGACCATGTGGCACACAACTTTTTTGGACTTTAAATTCATAGTCCGTTATTATTATACGTTACTGTAGACTCTGGTACTTAAGTAAGCCGTGTGCCTTAATTTGGATAGAGCCCTTACTGGCTTGATAGAAGGTAGTGCACACTTAATATTGATAAAAATTTTCTGTGGACATGACTATTCTGACTACTATTCTAACACCCCAACTGTGTTTGATAGTAAGGCTGTACCTACTTTCTAGTCAGCCTCTTTGCGTTTCCCTCTCCAGACCTGTCCAACATCACCCGGGGGAATATCCGATCCGCTGCTCCAGAAATATCCTCCCTAGATTCCCTAGATCAGGTCACTGTCCTATCTTTGGTTATTGGACAAATCAAGATCACAATCTCCAGCCTCTACAAAAAGAGATCGAACTTCAGAGAAACCAACTGGCCGAGTGGCAGTTCACAACTCATTAGTGAACTCTCCAAGCGCAGCCCCGACTTCTTCATCCTTTAAATCACACGCGTATTCTGACTTTTGCTCTATGCTTGCTTCACCAAGCAGCTAAACTTCCATTAAAGAGGCCAGAATCCGTACACCCACTGTTGAGACAAGTAATGTGACGAGTTGTATAAATGATGTGTAAAAACGACTGCAATACTGAGAGAATGAACAAGGCACTAGCTACTGGATTTTTCTTTGCCAAAAGAGACGTACAATTGGAGGAGGAGATATCCCATATCAACTTTACCCACGCTGCACGGCCTGGAACACCGTCAACAGCTCACCGGTCCCGTAGCTTCCAGTTAGCGTGTCTTTCTGCAATTGCATGCGCCTCAAGTACTTGTCAACAATGGAGTGGCAAACCACTTGTCCGTGTGATGCAGAGGGTCAAAGCCTTGGACTTTTAATCTCAGGGTTGCAAGTTGAACCCCGCCTTGCCATCCTCCACTTTATTAGATGGCCCTAGAGTAAATCAACCCAATGATTGACTTTCCAGACATAAAATGTTTTCTTAAATGTAATTGGTCATACCCGCTTGGCACGATGTAGCTAAGTGTATATGCAGAGTTCCCAAAGGAAGCAAATTCTCAGAATGGGAACGCTCCTGGCAATGACAACATCCACACAGAATTGAAGAAGAATGGGACCCGAAGCTGTGCGATGGCTCCAACTCTTTCTCTCTACTTGGGATGGGTACATCAGCAATTCTCTCTATATCATGTAGATGGAAGACTTCAGAGGTCATTGCAATCCTGAAGCCAAGAACCAGCACCAACATACGAGCCCAAGAGTTCAGAAACCATCTCGCTTGCTATCTCACATGTATAAGCTAACCCCTCCCCCAAATTGGGATTCGAAGAGGAATCAACAACTTATTAGATAGCAAGAACATGCAAGTGATATCGAGACAGCTTTCCAGAAGAAGCATAAGTTTTGGGCAGCCTTTATAGAGCTACTGCCTATGATCCTCTTGCATCAATGTTTCCTATCTAAGCTACTCAATCTTCACTGAATGTCAGCTGTCATTCATTATGTGCTCATCCCGTCTTTTGGTCCCTGGGTGTGGGGACCATCAACCGGGCAATGCAGTACGAAAGCCCAAACTCAGAATGTGTCCACAAGGTTCTGTCTTGGCACACAGTCTCTTCATATTTATGTTTCAGTGCCGAAGGAGTTTCGCGCTGTATCTACGCAGACGATATGGTACTTGGAATAGCTTGCTGAATTCCTTTGAGGCCTTTAGAAAGCAGTGGTTACACAAGCCCATATCACTCATTACTGTAGTCATTTCTTCCACCGATTGCACTAGAAACTGCAACCCAGACTTTCGGCCTATTTGTCCACTTTGCAAAGGCACTGCGCTACAAGAGATTAACACACTTTAGATGGAGAAAAACTGTCACACGATCCAACACCAACACCAAAGTACCTTGGCGTCATGGACCGCTTCTTTTGACCCTTGACGTGCATTAACTGTTTTGCCTTGGCATACTCATTGCTGAAATAATCGCACATGATGGACACAGTTACCATTAAACAAGATTGATGTCATTCTGATTGAGAAGAGATTCTTGGCAATGCCTGTAGAATATCTTCCAATTCTGTCTTGCTTAAAGCAATATTAGCACATTTTTGAAGGCGCCCCAATTTGAAATTTATATTTTTGCACACTATGTTGTTAATTGGCTAAAAACTACACCTGCGAACGAGAATGCTCAAAAATGCGTATTTATCCTAAAATTGAGCGAATTTTGTACTTAAGAATTGTGGACCTAGAATTGTACTTAGGTACGGAGCGCAATGCTAAGTTTATGCCGTCGCATGATGAAATAGTGCACCTCAAGAAATGACCTCTAACTTGACTTTCCTGAACAATAAACAACCTAATAGTGAGCGTAGATACGTACATGGCGGTATTTCCGTCTATTCATATTGGCAGGCCGTTTCCAGCAGCCGTTAATTATTATCAGGGGATCCCCGATAATAATTAGTTTAGTTACAAAAATCCTTCTTTTGCGACACTAGACATTGTAGAGCTTAACCATTCACATGGATATTTACTAGCCATTTCTACCACTACAACCGTGTAAAATCTCAATTTTTTTTAAAAATTGGGGGCGCTCTTCAAAAAATGTGCTAATATTGCTTTAACTCCGCGAACCTAGGAGGCACCTTCAGACGATCAAGATGATTCTTAATCGAGAAACCTGAATTATACGATGAAAGGTGTGTATCGGCAGAATCCTGATTTTCGATTGAAAAAAAAGGTGGATTCTTCTCTTGGAGTGAATCTTGTTTTTTTTAATTAAGAACCTATTGTTTCTCTGGAAACTAGGTATATCGAAAATTAAAACAGGGGTTTTTCAATTAAATTCCAAAAACTGGTTTAGCGATTGATATTTTTTTAAACGATATGCCAAGTTCAGTGAGAATCAAACATGTTTTCAAAATCCATTTTTTTTGATCGAAAAAAAAAACCTGGATTGTCTAAAAATCAAATATTTTCCCCAATTTTTTAATATTTTTGTTTTTTTGAATATTTTTCTCTTCTTGGGATGTTGGAGAACAACTTTGATTTGGTATTGATGCCCAAACGGGCCCAGGATGAACATTTTCACGTAAGTTCATGTTATTTATTGACAAATTTTATCTGACGGTAGTAAGCTATATTCACAATTATGATCTAGCAGTTGGCATGCCGATGATAATGGCGGTGTGTGGGGTGGGGAGGTGTGGTGTGTGGGAGGGGTTTGGTGTGTGTGGTGTGTGTTGGGGGGGTGTGGGGGGGGTGTGGGTGTTAAAGACGGAAGGTGGGGGGATGCTGTAGAATTAAAGAGATAGTGTTGGGATTAGTTTTTTGTGATGTGGAAGCAAATCAATGTTTTTAGTCAAAAAGTGCAATTATAGATGTGATTCAAAGTTGATATGTTTGTCCAAATTGTAGAATGGCAGCCATTTTAGATTTCTAAAATTCGAAATTAAAAAATTAAAAAAAGAAAAAACCTACAAATATAAAAATATATAAAGTCATAAATGTAATAAATTCTTGCATGTTAGGTGCCAAAATATAGAATGTACACAATAAAGTCTTAGAAATGCGGCCATTTTGGATTTATGCAATTAAGTACACTCTGTCACGCATGAATGGTGTCTGTATAGACAGGGGAGGCAGATGATAATATATTCATAAATATAACAAATTTGAAGGGGTGGTTGGCAGGGTGTTTATGTGCCAAAATATATTTTAGATAAGGTATACAACAAAATCTTTGTAAAAATCTTTTTTATTTTTTTTATTTTTTTTATGCAAATTATTCATAGTTTCCACCACTTGGATTTTTCTGAACTTTTAGTATGGCATTCTGGGACTATATAGAAATGCATTGTGGGAAAGAACTTCTATTGCAATGTTTCCGCTCCACCTAGAATTTAGTTAACTTTTCTCAGCCAAAAAAAAAAAAAAAATATACCGTCCCTTGACGATCACCGCAAAAAGGGAGGTTAGCGTTATTTTTCTTGTTAGGTCTATGGGCAATTTCTATTTCTCCCTGAAAAAAACAGACATGGGTCCGCTCCGTGACATTAAAGTGCCAGTTCGGGCGTTAGGGATAAGTTACCAATCGAAACCGGTAATGGGACCCTTCTGGTGTTATGAGAATTCTTTTGGAAACGTTTTAAATGTTTGTGGCGTTGTTATTGAGGGTAGAATTGACTGTGGGATCAATTTCAAAAAGTGACTTGGCAGAAAGAATAGTACTTATAGGGGATGGGGCCTAAGCACATTGTTAAGCATACCGGCACTGGGATACACATTTCATGTTGTTGCTTGCGTGCTTCCCTGCAAAAGGAAGCCATCCTCATCAATATTCCACGCCGACACTCTAAAATCAAACAGGATCTCATCATCACCTAAATCGCAGTCCACACTCACGTTTGCTGTGGTTGTTTAATCTTTTACTTAGTCCATTGGTCTAGGAGTTCCTCGGCGGCTCAAAGTAATAGTGTGATATGGGACCATTAGTATGCAATGGGGTCATCCACTGTAAAAAAATTCGCGAAGACGAAACTGGCGATATATCTCGTAGGATAGGCGGGCAGGAGCTGAAAAAAATATGTTAAAGGTTACCAGTAACCATGAGAACATACTGATGTGGCTTTGTCAGCGAATTTCACGGACATACTACAGTACAC
>JAMKCH010049392.1:0-19245 GCA_023653785.1 Ophioderma brevispina | reverse complement strand
TTTCCGTCTCGGCAAATCAGCCAGGGCCGAAATTGGACACGAGTAAAAATCCAAAGAGCACGACCCTGATGACAGAGAGCGACAATGGATTACAAAAAATGTAGTTATCAAAACCGTGCAATTTATGTAGCTTAAACTAAAACTACTGAACTATAGATACAAGCAAACTTTAAAAACGGCAACTTCATGACGAAAATACAACTAGAAGTGTGACCTGCACACAGCTAAACAATGGAAGGCCCAGGATAGGAGAGGTTACTAGCACGATACACTTCTCAGCGCAGATCCTCATGCTCTCGCTCCTCCTAGATGGCTGGTCATTGCACCATAACACCTGGGTCACAAAAGCACCTCACCTCGCACGCCCCCCCCGGGCGAACAGCAGCACCGTTCCACGGCAGACCACCACCCCGAGCCCTCGAAACTACTTTCCGCTGCCCAGCCCTCGCATACCCTCACCCACACCAACACTCGATGGGCAAAACTCGCGCAGAATGGCCGATAGAACTGCAGCAAGACTCAAACCCCCACCCAAAAGTTCAGCTCCGGACCCCCCAAGGGCACTGCAGTGCCTGGTAACACGAACACGCGACTCACAACCAATATTGCAAAGCAGGCCCCCTCGCTCACCCCGTCGTCAAAACCTCTTTGTGGTCAAATCATACAAGGACACGCAATCATTTCTAGTAAACTAAAGTGGAGTTGAAATTTGAATTTGAAAACCCTTCAAACCTCCCAGATTATACACAGAACAATTATACTGTAAATATGTTATTTGAGGTCAACCCCAATGAGGTCTTTAAATTGTACTTACATCCTATAGTATTCCCGGGATATTCCCGGTATTTTCCTCTCCCACTATTTCCCCTCCCTAGTGGGAAATACTAGTATTTCCCGGAATGTGGCCACCCTGATTTTTGACCTAAATTTGACTTTTGACCAAACACACTGCAACCATAAGGCCCACATGTCAGGGGGCGCACGCCGAAGGAAATTTGCGGCCCAAGGGAACCTTTGATTGGGCGGCGGGGGTGGTGCTGGGTGATGTACGTGTAATGTACCACATTATATTCCAATGATAATATCACATACCACAACTACCAACAAAATATTGTAGATTCTGTAACTATCATAATCATATCCACAATTACCCATATCGTGTGTGGTATTTTGTGTCTCTAAGCCCTGTTAGGGTTATAGGCCTGACCAGAGTGCAACACTTACTACTTGAGGGTGCACCTGTTGTTAAATGTCATCATTGGTCTCATGATGAAGCTAGCTATAAGGCCTTACTGTGTGGGCCAAATATGGCAAAATGTTGTACTAACTGGTTGTAGCTGTTGCCCCTAGACTTATGTAAGCAATTTGAAAGTTTGATGCCTAATTCCAGTATTAAACATCATAACAAGTAATTGGACCTTACTTCAGAGTCAGTGTCAGTGATTTGCTGCTGTTAAATGCTTAAATACACAGATGAATTAATTAACCCTATCATTTCCGACCGGCAAGAAATAGCCATCATTTACTTACAGTTTCTGAATTTTGCTGGTCGGCCCATGAGAGAAGTTTAAACTGGTCACAGTCTGCTGCGCACTCCTCAACGCACTAAAGGTTTTTTAATCATTGTCATGAATATGGTTAATTGACGCCTCAGTTGAATGCAGTGGGACCCAAAGATGCCTTCAAAGCAGAGCAATTGTGCAATTTTGATTCACAGCTTTTTTTTTGTAATCTGCATATATGCGGTGCCGCTTCTTTTCTTGACCTTTGTCAACACACTGCTGCCTGGCAAAACCACTGCACTTCAGTACCGAATCAGGGAATTTCATAATAGGTTTATCGTAGATAGCGAAATATCAGCAGATGCGCTCTGCCGCAATGCCCATGATGGGATGCAAAAAAGGGGCAAAAAACAAAACTTGATTCCCGGATGTAACTGTCAACAACGTGTACGTTGGCTATTGGCAATGGGAACTCCAAAAAAAAGATCACACTTTGAAGTCAGGTGGTATTAAACAAAAAGCACGGCAAAACGCAATCTAAAAGCGTGTATTATTTATATGTATTCCATCTTTATTTCTGTAAAGACCGAGTTACAAATACATGGCGATGTTTGGGGCTTTATTTTGAGTTGACAATGTAGCGCGATCTGCCATGGCCCTGCTGCTTTACGTGTGCCGCTACACCCGTGGTCCCCTTTGGTCCGTCGCGGTCGTTTGGGTATTTAAAACACACATTATTTTAGAATATTCATCCAATATGACACTTTGTAAATTTTTCCCCTACATAATTTAGGTTGTGTACTGATCGTAGTTTGGTCAACAGAAGCTTCAAATTAATATATGGATGGATCCACCGCACGCAAATAAATAACTCCATGTGCACACTTCGCAGGCGGCTGACTCCGTCGCTACCCAGTACCACTGTGAGTTGATATGGGACTAAAATCCATTCGTCAATGTAACACTATTGAAACAAGTTTGCAGACACAAACTTTAGAGAATTTGTCTAACTTTGATGTAGGCCCTCAACCAAAAAATAGCATTCTGTTTGAATCGAAATTACATTTAATTTGTAAAATGCAGGTAGGTTGATAGAAGTCTCCAGAGTTTTTCCGTGTGCGATGCGCTATGTGTGGGCCGTGATTCAAGCGGCACTCGATGACCAAGTTTGCCGCCGTGTCCGGGTGTCTCTCATATTCGTCGTTCCACGAAAAGTTCTCTTTCTGAACTAATAGTTATAATGAAACTCATAAATTGTGAAATTGCTATCATACTGGGAGGATTAATATTCGGGAACTGCTTCAATCATACAGTAGATGAATGAAATTTTGTAATGTTTAATGTGAAACTCAAACTTGGACTGAGAATTTAGGTTTCCGGTCGTCAAACTCCCTTGGCGGCTGCAGCACGCCTACAAACATCTTCTCGCTAGCACAGCAGCTGATGAACGAAAGTGTGATTTTTCGTTATTTTTGAGGGATATATTTTTCGTATACCTTTCAGGAAAAAAGATTACTTCGAATCGCATGTCATGGACAACAACCTGGTAGTTACTTTATCATCATTAACTTAAACATAATTGAAAACAATCCCAATAGTTTTTTGGTTCACTCGTTGCCGTGAATGCCTCATTGACATGGCATTTAAACAAATCATGATCATCGACGTGTGTGGTGCTGTTGCCCCCTTTTTTCCTTTGCCCCCTGACCATTTGCTGTTTTCATCTAATCTACATAAACCATAGGATTAAATAAGGAATGACACGACTTGTGGACAACAGTGGACCCTGGGCATATGGATTACAGGGGCGCGAAGACGACTCGGGTTAGATTTTAAGGGGTAGACACAGCACTGAAAAGTCCAGTCAAAACTCGGGTTATAGTCGATAATCTTGTTGACTATTTGGTCTTAAACGTAAAATTGGTGTTATATGATCTCTCTGTGAATTTCTGAATGCTGTAATTTAAGAATATGCGGTTAATTAAGTTTCCTTTTTTACACAAACACATTGTAGGGAACTCAACATATTTCCAGGGAATTTCCACTTGAAGGGACCCTAATGTGTAGACTCCAAGGGCTGTAGCAGAATATATAACCTTGATTCGTAAATAATTGATTAAATAAACCTAAATAACATTAAAGGAGCTAAATTTTGATACTAATCTACCACATTCGACCTTGACATAACTGAAATAGGCGCATTTGAAAAACCAAATACTTAAACATTATTGTTAAACATTCAGTGTAGGAACCCCTTAAACTGGGGTGGACCGTGTGGCGAATCGAGGGTCCTCTCTATGATAGCCGGTCTTGCAATGCGAAGTTCAATACTATCATTATGGTTATAACCGTGAACCCGTAACTCTATACCGTGATGTTAAAAAATACAGGAGGGAGGCACCATAATTGTCGTTGAGTATGCACAAATTTTCGTATTTTGCCACTAGCCTATTGAGGGGTAAAGGGAGCACAAGACGACAGGCGCTAGTGTCACCCGCCTGGATAACTCTTATCAGCCGGGATCGGGTTGACGTCACAGCGATCGCGTTACAACAAAGGGGAAAGCCGCAGGGAATCCCCGAATACGCGTGCAACAAACTCGCAAATTGCTGTCTTTAATTTTTCTTGCACCATCGTATTAACACTATGCTGCAGCGCGATCGAATTACGCACTGTTGGTTGCCAAGTGCCGTTGCCAAGCAGATTTTGTTGAACTCCCGGATGTCCTCATCCGGCTATAATGCGCATGGAAGTCAAAATTTGTAACAAGTTCACAACTCAATCTGAGTGATATGCCCGATATTTCAAAATCAATACGACTCGTTGTACTATATATTATTGGTGCACATTGATCAGGCTGATTTCCTCCTGCATTTCTCTTGCTTTGCCCTTTGCCAGTTGCCGCCCGGGGCAGCTGCACTAAACAATGACTTACTGCAAGTAAGTGCAAGCGATTGCGAAGAACCATCCGGGCTGGGCTAGCCAGGCCTTGCATTTCCATAAAAAATTTGCCATAACGCGCACTGATTTTCAGCTGTTTGACGTCGATCTACTTCAAGCAAAATACAGTGAAATAAACTGAATACCATCTATAAGAGAATCAATACCTTTATAATCGCAATTTTGTAGACATAATTTCCACCCCAAACAACTCTACCGTCGACAGCCCACACACCTTGACCTTCGCAACGCGACCGACGACGTCGTCGACCGATTTGTTTAGTCATGGGCATATTTACTTAATTTTCGTTATTGGCCCTCGCGTCGCTTGGTTTGTCGACGAATAAAATTTTGTAATGTTTTTTAATTTTTTATATTTTTTTTATTTTTACTTTCCACCAAGAAGAAATTAAGTAAAAAACAAATCAGTTTTTTTCTTTCTTCATATAATTTTATTTGAATTTATTCCATTAGAAAACATATAACAATATTGCACAATTCAAGATGTTCAAAACCCTAACTAGTTACCAGAGTCATAACAAAGCAGTAAACATGGTAAGAGAAAGCTATAAGGTCCTAATATTGGATATTAAAAGTTCGAAAGAAAAATCAAACAATTTACACAACATTAAAACGCCAGCTAAAAACAAGATAAATTTGGCTAATGACAGCGTCGTTAATGATAACCCTTTTTGTACAATGATTCAATTTAACTTAGTTGATTTTTTTGAAAACCCCCGAGATTAACCAACATCGAAGTGCTTTAGATCTGCGATTTGAGCTTTGGTCTCTCATGCTCAAAAAATTAGTCAGTCGGGAGTGACAGGAGTCCTATTACAGTCTTAGAACCATTTTATGACATACGCTAAAACAACAAAAAGGGGGGGGGGGGGCACTAATATAAGTATGAAAGTGACGGGGATTGTGCCGGAATTCGACTTTCAAGGGGGAATTCGCTGAGGAACTTTTGAGGGTAAAAAGGGGGGTTCATTCAGTGAGGGCCCATAAGCTGAAGTTCCATCATCAGTGAACAAGAGCTTTCTGTGAGAGCATTAAATAGAAATAAGGGGGTCATTCAGTGACATTTTATTAAAAAAAATCGGAGGCATCAAACTGAGAGAAAAAAAGGGGGGATCTTTCAGTGACAGGTTTAAAAAAAAGGGGATCTTTCAGTGACAGGTTAAAAAAGGGGGGTCTTTCAGTGACAGGTTCATAAAAAGGGGGGTCTTTCAGGGACAGGTTAACTAAAAAAGGGGGGTCTTTCACTCACTGACAGCAAGCTTTTTAAACAAGGGGGTCAATAGTGCCGCATATCCCCGTCACCTATTTGTATAGGGAGTGCCCCCCCACGCCCCCCGCCCCCGTTACAGCTGCTCTAGAAACAATAAAAGGGCAGTTGCCTCTGGGACCGGCAGGGTTGTCTAGTCACAGAGAAATTAACTCTATAAATTGTGCCTATGGGACCCCGGGGAACCAAGCAATTCTCTTTGAAAACAAAACCGTCACTATCAGAACAAATTCAAATTTTGGACTAGCTTTTTCTCTCAAGGATATCTGAACAATTAATAACCAGAACGGGTGCTGGGAACTCACGAAAATGACAACTTTAAGTATGGAAGCAAGCTATATAAACGAAAGGAAGAAAAACAGCAGTGCCTATGAATCCTCGGTAAATTACTTGTTGCAGTATGTGTCCCTACAATACATGCAAAAATCTTATTTTTATGTTTTTTTCCTATATGTTTTTGATTTAGCAAATCACTGATAAGTACAAACTGTCAACTACAAGACTTCCGTTGGAACTATATTTTTGAATTGTCTGCATTTGGTAATTTTCATTGATTAAGCGCATTTTAGACCACCGGTTTAACCCGCAAATCTGAGTAATGAGGTCAGATTTATTTTTGAGTGCTCTCTAAATGTAAACGAGTGAAAATTTGCACTCCCCAAAAGAGTGAAACTCTTGTTAAACCACTCCAAAATGGAGTGGTTTGTACTTAAAAAGAGTGAAATTTCCACAACTCAAAAAAAGAGTAAAAATCATTCCAAAAAGAGTGGATTACCACTCGTTTCAGGAGTTAAACTAGGACAACTCTTTTGAGGAGTTACCGAAGGACAAACAAACGAAAACTCTTTTGGGTAGTGAAATTTTCTCTAGTTTACATTTAGAGAGTATTATCAACTTGGCCTGGAGGAAAAACTAAACCTATTAGGTAACAAAAAACAAGTTTGTCTCAGAAGAAATGTGAAAATCTCGAGCGAATGCGCTTTGTTTTTAATGCTAATGGAAAGCAGATTTTTTGTTTTTAAATTTTTATGCGGTCACAGGCCAATTCTAAATAAATGCGACGCGGTCTTCTGAGACAAAACTTGTTTTTTTATTTTTCTTGGCCTTAATGGCATTATCTTACACAGCTGCATGTAAGAAATATGTAGGTAATTTTAATTAATGCGGAAAATAATGTCAGGGGGCCCAGATACTTGTCAACTTAAGTTAAACTAAAAACAATTGTTTGGTTTCAAAATAGATCACTTTGGATTTAATTTATCCAAATTGTGTAAATTTGGTGAGCTCTCCTCTACTAATCTGTTTAAGAGTGTATCCAATGTCTTGTGCTGATTTATTTTTTTTTTGTTTTGTTTTCTTGTTTGCTCTTGAAAAGAACAGTATACATCTGTTCGAACTATCTGTCCGGACAAAGGTTATTTGTCTACTGTCATGACATGTATTGGAAAAACTTCAGATTTTTACTGATCCATGGTCCGATCGCTAATAGCCTCGTCCCCAGGGACCCCAAATTTTACTGGAAGTGGTCAAAATTTTCGGTATCGGAGAATAGCTGCTATTTTTCTCATGTGCCCGCATGTGAAATCTAGGCTAAAGGATGTTGGTTTGGATGTTATGTTAAAAATAATGCCCCTTTTGTTCGAACCAATATTAATTTTACATATACTCCTTCAATGGGGATTACAAATCCACGTTCTCAATACTCTCTCACTGTCAAAACTGGTTGAAAATCGGCGCGAAACTTTACGGTGGGGGTTTTGGGGTGAAGACCAATCTATCAAGATGAAAAATTTAAAGACTTAAATTCGTGTCCTCCCCTTGTAAAATTTTATTTTGATGTCGGCTAAACCAAAAAAAAATAGCCATTATTGGTTGAAAATCGAAATTACAATGAACATGCAGGTAGGATTGGATAGAAGTCGCCGAGTTCTTTCGTGTGCGATGCGCATATGTGGGCCGTATCAAGCGGCAATCGATGACGTCAAGTTTGCTCCGTGTGTCCGGTGTATCTCAAGGCTTGTTCCACGAAGGTCTCTTTTTCTGAACTATATTTTAATATGAACTCATAAAATTGTGAACTGCTAATCATACTATACGGGGGATTAATATCGGCTGCTTCAATATACAGTAATGATGATTTTGTATGTTTAATGTAAACTCAAACTTGGACCTGAGATTTCGGTTACAGTAGTCACTCCATTGGCGGCTGCAACGCTACATCGTTCGATAGCACTGATACGTAAAGTGTGATTTTCTGGTTATTTTGAGGTGGATGATTTGTCGTACCTTTCCTAAAAACAAAGATTACTTTACTATCATTCATGGACACCCCTGTAGTACATTTTCATCATTAACTTAAACCTATTTGAAAACATCCTCAATAAGTTTTGGTTCTACTCTTGCCGTGATGCCTCATTGACAGTGCATCTAACAAATCATGATCATCGACGTGTGTGGTGCTCTTGCCCCCTTTTCGGCCCCATGAATCCGTTGTCGGTTTCTGAGCTACGATACACCAAGGAGGCTTAAAATAGGAGATGCACTTGTGGACGAACATGGACCCTGGGCATGGGATTACAGGGGTGCGCTATAACGACTCGGGTAAATTTTAAGGGGTGATACACAGCACTGAAGTCGCAGGCAAACTTTGGGATACAGGCGATAATCTTTGTTTGACTCAGTTGGTCTTTAAAACGTAACATTGGTGTTATATGAGCTCTGTGATTTTCTGAATTGCTATAATATAGATTATGCCGGTCTAATTAAGTTCCTTTACACAAAACAAATTGGTCAGGAACTAAACTATTTCCAAGGGATTTCAATTGAGGACCCGAATGTGTAGAAACACGCCAAGGGCTTAGCAATATAACCTTGATTCGTAATATTGATTAAATAAACCAAGAACTTAAAGGAGCTAAATTTGATACTAAACATACCAAATTCGACCCTTGAAATAACTGAATAGGCGCATTTGAAAAACAAAATATTAACATGTTGTGAAAATTCAGTGTAGGAACCCCTTAAAATGGGGTGGACCCTTGGTGCATCGAGTGCTATTTATAGCCGAATCTTGCAATACGAAGTTCAATACTATCATTATTACAAACGGTGAACACATAACTCTATACCGTGAGGTTAATACTACAGGATGGACCATAAATTTCGTTGGTATGCACAAATTTTCGTATTTTGCCATAGCCATATGAGGGGTAAAGGAGCAACAGACTACAGGCGCTAGTGTCAACCCCCTGGATAACCTTATAAACGCCGGAGGCGGGTTGACGTCACATCGCGGTGGAAACAAAGGGGAAGCCCAGGGAATCCGAATCGCGGTGAAAACAAACTGCGCAATTTGCGTCTTTAAGTTCCTTTCACACTCGTCTGACCTATGCGTGCAGCGCGAATCGAATTATGCACGTTGTTGCCATGCCGTTGCCAGCAGATTTTGTTGAACTCTCCTCTCCCGATGTCCGCTCCCGGCTATATTGCGATTCAAAAATTTGTAACAAGTTCACACCTCCTCTGAGTGATATGCCGTATTTCAAATCATACGACTTCGTTGTCTATATTATTGGGGCACATGATCAGCTGAGTTTCCCTGCATTCTCATTGCTTTCACTTTGCAGTTGCCCCGGGCATCTGCACGAAGGACATGACTGCAAGTAAGTGCAAGCGATTGCGAAGAACCGCCGGGCTGGGCTAGCCTAGTCTTTGCATGTTTCCAATAAAAATTTGCATAACCGCACTGATTTAAGCTGTTGACGTCGAATCTACTTCAAGCACATAACAAGTGAATTATAAACTGACATACATCCGATAAGAGAATCAATAACCTTTATATCGCGCATTTTGTAGTATAGTACAAATTCCACACCAAACAAAATCTAAACCGTATACAGCCACACACCTTGACCTTCGCAACGCGACCGACGACGTCGTCGACCGATTTGTTTAGTCCAGGGCAATATTACTTAGATGTCGTTTTGGGCCCGTCGCGTCCGCTTTGGTTGTCGACGATATCCAAGAACGAAATTATTAAAACAATCATTTGGTTTATCTTTCTGTCATAAATAATTTTATTTGAAGTATTCCATTTGAAATCAAAACAATATTAGCACAATGTCAGATGTTAACCTAACGAGTACAAGATTACCATACAAGGCAGTAACATGGTAATAGAAGCATAGGGGTCTAATATGGATATTAACAGTTTTCGAAAGAAACATCAACATTTACCAACATTAAGAAACGCCCAGCTTAAACACAATAATAAATTTGGACTTAAGACAGCGTCGTTAAGGATAACCCTTTTGTACAATGATGATTTAACTTAGTTTGATGAACCCCCGAGGATTAACCAACAAGCGAAAGTGCTTTAGATCTCTTATTTGAGCTTTTGTCTCTCTGGCTCAAAATTATCAGTCGGGAGTGACATGGAGTCTTATAATAAAGTCTTAGTAACCATTTATGACATACTGCTCCCGGGGGGGGGGGCCTATAAATTATGAAAGTGACGGTTATGTGCGTATGTACTTTCAAATTAGGGGGAATTCGCTGAGAAACTTTGAGGAAAAAGGGGGTCATTCAGTGAGGGCACCATAAATCTGAAGTCCATCATCAGTGAACAGATGGGCTTTCTGTGATAGCATGAATATAATAAGGGGGCCATTCACTTGACTTTTTTAAAAATCGGGGCATCAACTGAGAGTAAAAAAAGGGGGATCTTTCAGTGAACGGTTAAAAAAGGGGATCTTTCCGTGACAGGTTAAAAAAGGGGGGTCGTTCAGTGACAGGGGTTACTAAAAAGGGGGGGTCTTTTCAGTGACAGTTAATAAAACAGGGGGGCTTTCACTGACAGCAGCTTTTACAAAGGGGGTCAATAGGTGCCGCATATCCCCTTCAACCTATTTTTAGGGAGTGCCCCCCCCCCCCCCGTGTACAAGCTGCTCTAGCAACACTAAGGGCAGTTGCATCTGGGCCCCATGTTTGCATAGTCAAAGAGAAATTAAAATCTATAATATTGGCCTATGGGACCGTGGGAACAGCAAGTGCTCTTTGCAAAACAAGAACCCGCAAGACGGAATCAATTCAATTTTTGACTAAACTTTTTCTCAAGGATATCCTGTAACATGAATAAACGAAGGGCTGGATCACGAAGGCAACTTTAAGTAGAAGCAAGCTATATAAACGAAAGGAAGAAAACAGGCAGTGCCTATGATCTCGGTTAAGTACTTGTTGCATGCAGTAATGGTGTTCCGTACAAACATGCAAAAATCTTATTTTTTATGTTTTTTTTTTCTATATTTTGATTTAAGCAAATCCGTGATAAGTTGACACTGTCAGAAAGACTTCCTGGAACTATATATTTGAATTGTCTGCATGTAATTCATCATGTGTTTAAGCGCAATTTTTTAGCAACCTGTTACCGCAATCTGAAGTAATGGGCAAATTATTTTTGAGTGCTCTCCTAAAATGTAAACGAGTGAAAAATTTTCACCTCCCCCAAAAAGAGTGCAACGCTTGTAAACCACTCCAAAATGGAGTTGGTTTTGTACGTAAAAAGCTGTGGAATTTCCACTCAAAAAGAAGTAAAAATATTCAAAAGAGTGGTTATCCACTCGTTTCAGGAGTTAAATGAGGACAACTCTTTTTTTGAGGAGTTACGAAGGACCACAACGAAAACTCTTTTGGGGAGTTAATTTGCTCTATTTACATTTAAGAGTATGTATCAACTTGGCCTGGGGAAAAACTAAAACCTATTAGGTAAAAAAAAAAACAAGTTTTCCAGAAGAATTGAAAAATCTCGATGCTACATGCGCTCTTTTTTTTAAATGCAAATGCGAAATCAATTTTTTTTTTAAATTTTATGCTGTCAAAGGCCATTCCTAAATCAAAGGCGCGGTCTTCTGAGACAACTTGTTTTTTTTTTTTTTTAATTTTGGATTTTTTATTTGCTATTACTGTTTTTTAATATTGTAATTTTAAATATGCGGATAAATAATGTTCAGGGGCCAAGATACTTGTCAACTTAAGTTAACTAAAAACTAATTGTGGTTTTCAAAATGATCAACTTGTGATTTATTTGAGCCAAATTATTTTGTCAATTTGTGAGCTCCCTCCTCGACTATCCTGTTTTTAGGAGTGTACCATGCTTTGTGCGATTTATTATTTTTTGGTTTGTTTTTCTTGTTTCTCTTGGAAAAAGACAGTATCATCTGTTCGAAATTCTGTCGCGGACAAAAGGTATAGTTGTCTACTGTCATGACAATGTATTGGAAAACAACTTCAGATTGGTTTAATGATCATGGTCCGATCGCAATAGCCTCGTCCCCAAGGGTCCCCAGATTTTACGGAAGATGTTCAAAAAATTCGGATCAGGAGAAGCTACTATTTTTCTCAGGCCCGCATGTGAAATCTAGGGCTAAAGATGGATGGTTTGGATGTTATGTTAAAACATGCATGAAAAAAAATAAAAATATTAATTTACATAACTCCATTCTGAGGGATTACAAAATCACGTCTATAAATCTCCACTTCAAAACTGGTTGAATTATCGGGCGAAACTTTTACAGGTGGGGTTTTGGGGTGAATACCAATTATCAAGATGAAAATTTAAAGACTTAAATAAATCGATACGTGTCCTCCTTAAATTTTATTTGTTTCTTGGAAAAAATACGATTTATAGTTCACTGTGTTAGGAGGTGGTGGATGACTGTGTTTTTTTTTTCGCTTCTAATATTCCGATTAGGCCTATGTAGCTTCATGTGTGACCGCCTATCTTTGGAACCCAATACCAGATCAGGGGGAAGGTCGCATTTATTTGGCATTCCTGTGTAATAAGTTGACACGTACAAATAAATCCCGGGCACTCCCAACTTGGAAGCCACGCGTATTAAGGCGTTAAGACCCCCCTTTTCACAGCATCGTTGTCACCCAAGACCCCCATATTTTTAAAAAATTCACCCAAGACCCCGTATTTTTTGTGAAAATTTTACCACTGTCACCCAAAGACCCCTAAGGTTTGAGAAAAATTTTCACTCCCTAAAAACCTCACCCCCAAAGACCCCAGTCCTCTGTCACCGAAGCCCCAGGTTTTGGGAGGCGCGAGCTACCCCCATATCCATTAAATCCAATTACCAATGTGTATATATTCTATGGGGTAAGGCTCGTGTGGTTCGACATGAGCCGATCTACGCCTACGGTCGGTATCCGTTGTGTCAGGGGGTAGACACATGGCCAACTTAACAGCGACGGTAAATTCAAATCGGCGGCACCCGAACGCCGTACAATGAGCGATAAGTCTTATATCAAAGACTTTTAAAACGGTACACGGTAGGAGAGCACTCTTACGCGAAAGGTGACTATTAGAGCTTTATTAGCGAAGCTGTCAGAATATTTAGTCGTAAATGACCGTTATTGGAAACACTGTTTTGGCACGCGTAACAGGGTTAATCTACTAACCTCGGCGGATTTTGAAAATTTTGTGGCTACTCTAGCTGCACACACACACCAAGAGCGCTACCCACAGGATTGCCACCGTTTGTAGAACACAGCCCATTGAAACCCATTGACATTGCACCACTCACCTGCAACCTGCAGACTCCATCACCCTGGAATGGGCAATTTGGGTAGATATTGCCCACTCCGGTCCTCAATAGTCTTTTTAAAATACAACCACCTAACTCCCAGCTTCAAGCAGATTCGCTACGTTGCACCTTGCATCTACACCGGTGACTTTAACCGTCATAGCATTACCTGGGCCTACGTATACACCCTGCGGGAGCCATCCTAGAGGACTGGGCTTCCAAATGCCGGCTACAACTTTTGTACGACCCCAAGCAACAGACAGTTTCTACCTCTGAAAGGTGAACACACCTCAATCCGACTGTAAATTTGTAATCTGGACGCCCCTACGTGTGTCTCCGCTTTAGCCGGGGTGTGTCGCGGGGCCCCGCGTGGTCGGTGGCGAGTTGGCGCCCGGACCAACTACCCGAAGTCCACATTTGTCACACTCTCACAGTCCAAACCTTTCTCGCAGTAGGCCTTCCCTAGTGTCTAATACCAACACAAACCATGAAAAGTGGAGCAACTTTTCCGCAATTAATGCAGATGGGGACCAGTTTAAGAAGAACCGGTGGATCAGAAGTGCCCAACCTCCGACACCAACCTCCTCCAACCCTGTTAAAAAATGTCCGTAAATTTTACGGAATTTCTGGCAGCAGTAATTTCCATCGTTTTAGGGTAAATTAACAGAATTTCTGTCATTAACGGAACTTTGACAGTATTTTTACGAATTTTGTCTCCTATATATTATGGAAAAAAATATGTATTTTTAACAGAATTTTCCGTAATTTAAAATTACGGAACCAAAAAAAAATCCGGAAAATTTGCTGCCAGAAATTTTTGAAATATTTCCGATTAACATGTTTAGCTCTTTTTTATGTTTTTTGTTTTTTATTTTGTATTGTTTTCTAAAACAGATTTTCTCGTAAATTTACGGAAAATCTGTTTTCGCCGTAAGTTACCTGCAATTTTTACAGTGAACCTGTACAATTCTTACCAGCACTATTTACACTCTTTATTAAGATAGCAAAAAGACCACCCCACGGGCTGTCGTCGTAGTTATCATCCCATCCTGGGATGAGGAATGTGATGCTCTTTTACAATTAATGTTTTCCAGAATTCTGACCCGGGGAAAGCGACATCTAAGGCTTCAGATCGACAAACGCTGGACAGGAAACGCCGGAGCGCTGGAAGGAGACGGTCCAAGGAATCGACTTTCAACTCATTCCAGCAGGAAGGCCTGCAGGGAAGACTATAAACCGCCTCGCCGGCCGAGTTTCCCAACCATCGAAAATGTCTTTGTCTGTCAACTCCAAGCTGAGAACTCCTCGCAAATGGTCCCGTTCAGACATTGATAAGGATCACACTCGCAAAAAAAAAACAGATCACCAAACTTCGTCGGCCCCCAATAATTAATGTCCCATATTAACGTCATTCCCCTGTTGTCATCCTCAAGTAGGACCTTTCAGATCTGACCCAAAACAAAACACGGATACCTTTCCTTCCATCAACTAACCTTATCAATAAAAAACCCCAAAGGCATACCCTTAAGAGAGTAACTAAAGGGGTCAACTCATTGATAGGAATGCTGCTCAAACAGGACTCAAACTGTTGAAGATTAGGTCCTTTGCTTTTCTTTTCTCTCACACAGAGATAAATAGCTATAACCTCAGGGGCAGTCCCATCCCCTCTCAGAGGAGAGGCGACCAGTGTGAAAAGAATGGATGTCATGGCCGCGCTAAGAGGTACTGTTGCGAGAGGGGATGCCCTTCCCCCGTGAAGCGCGGACCCCAATACAATATTAAATTTTTCAACAAGCACATTTTCATTTCATGCAACTTGATAGGACACTTTGAATTTGTGCTTTCACTGTTTATAGAGAAGACGGAAAAAAGAAACACGAGAAGAGTATGCATAGCCAGAGCAAAGTGAGAACTTTTGACCGAGTTACATTTGTTGTATATGAATTTCCATGAGAAACATTTGATGCGATATTGCCGTGTTCCGCGCCTTCGCGCGAAGGGGGCCCCCTTCCGCACCCACCCCGTGCCATTTGCTATATTACTTCTCCCTTCTACTTCCCACTCTTTCACCAAAAAACCTCACCTACTACCCCCCCTCAACCTATCTTTTACTTACTTTTTAGCCTGCCTATTTCAAATCCTTTGGTATTCTAAAATCTTATACGTGAAGCACAACTTTTCAAATTTTCATATCAAGTTTGCATGAAATGTGCTGTTGAAAAATGAATATTGTTGGGTTCCGCGCTTTCACGGGGAAAGGGGGCACTCCCCCCTCTCGCAACCTATACCCTTCGCGCTGAAAAAGAAAGGGGGGCGGGGAAAAAAAAAGAAAACCAAAAAAAAGAAAAAGAAAAGGGTAGGAAAAGGGGGGCAAAAAAGTCAACACGAAGAATATAGACTTCTTTTCTCCCCCTTGATACATAGCTTAAAGTAAAATAAGTTGAGGGGGGTAGAGGTTTTTGGGTTTGATTATGATATGTAATTATCATGGAGAATTCATATATCAAGCGCACTGGTGGGGGGAAGGGGCCGCCCCCCCCCTCTCGCGCGAAGCGGCGGAACCCTGCCAAATCATTCTTCCAAATGTTTTTTTCTCATGAAATTTCCATACAACAATGTGAATCAGCAAATGTTCATCTTTAATAATAGGTATAGAGCAGGAGCAGACTATCATGCTTATTAGGGAGTCTTCATGCCGACTACATCTCAGTTTGACGCTTTGGTAGTTAACTATGGACCCTCTACATCAATGCAAGGTAGTTTAGTGGTCTCAACTTATGGTTGTCACTTTTTTTTTAATAGGGGCCATTTAAGGGACACAGTGAGGGGGGTCAAAATATTAACTACTCCAAACATGTTGAAACATCTTTCTATTTACCGTCGAGTCATAATGACCAAAAATGCATATAGTTTGTACCACTACGACTATTGGTTTTGAGTTATAGCGTAAACATGACTAAACGGTCAACAAAGGTCAACTTCAATTTGTATGGGTCAACATATTTTAAATCTTAAAAATCATTACCTTAGGAATGAGGACTCCCCAATAGCATACTTTTTGATTATGTTAAATGTTTACTTGACGAGATAAAGGTCAAAGAAGGCAATGACAATTGGATTCTTGTCCCTTGACCTATTTTTTCACATAACATAGAACTATGCATTGCAGAATGCTACAAATATTCTTATTTTGCACATTAAGCTAATTACATTTGTTCATTTTTTCCCAAATTAGAGCACTTTTGATTTTGACCCCTTACAAATGGAAATGGACCTTTTTTCCTTTTAGCCATATTTTTACCCAAAAAACTCTAAAACCAATGGTCTAGATGGTACATATCCTGTGACTATAACGGACAATATGCATGGCATACATTTCAATCATTTTGGAGTAATTTTTAAAAGTTTGAACCCTGTTGTAAACTTAAATTGGTCCTATTGAAAAAGTGACACCACAATTGACACCACTATTAAACTACCATGCATTGATATAGACGGTCCATACTAACAACTAAAGGTATCAAACCTTAGATTTAGTGGGACGAGACATGACGATGATTTTGGACCCAAGTCCTTGCTCCCCTCTAGTAATATCAATGGACGTAAAAGTAAAACATATCTGATGCATGATGGAATTATACCGTTGTAATACCCTTTCCCGCGTTTTGCTTTGCTGATGACAACAGGTTGGTAGAGTCCCCCCCCCGAATCAATCAGGCATAATTCTATTGTCCAATTTAGGATTTTCCATAGAGCTCAATGTGAGGAGCTCGGCAACCTCCAAAAATCCCAACTCTGTATCGAACTCGGCGTCTTCCCATGTGGCGATAATAATATCAAAAAATGTTTCAGAATTCAGAAACAATATAAATTGCTATCGTTCATCGGCAAATTTTAAATTAAAAATTGGTCTTTGGATGGAGCTGGGGCTTGCTGTTTAATTCATTTATTTGTTCGTATGGTCATTATACCCGTTTCTTGTCTCTTGATGTTTGAGATTATCATTATAGCAAAATTTAGTTTTTCATTTTGGGGATATACCTAAATATTTGACTCAAGGATCAACTCCTAGGACAACGTTCACTTAACTGAAGACCATGGCCGTACGCAGGATTTATTTTGGGGTGCGGGACTTGAAAAAGTAGACCTTTTTTTTTCTCGAAAAGTGGCCTTTTTGGTAAAAGTGGACCTAACCCCCTAAAATGGTCCCTTTTTGGACTTTATTTAACATTTTTGTTTCCAAATTGTAATTGTTTGGACTTTCTTGTCAAATTTCTCTAAATTTTTGACCTTTTTTTTTATAAAAATTCATCAAAAAGGTGGACATTTTTGTCCTTTTTGGGGTTGCGGCCGCTGGGGTGAGTGGGGGGAGACTCGGGCCTCTCCGGGGCATCTCCAGGGCAGCCTTTCTTGGCCCTTTGGTCAACACCTCCACCCCATTGCTTTTGTATATGCAATGTCTATCCTAACCCATATAGCTTTTTGAAGTTTGTCATGTCTGTCATATCAGTGGAATAATGTTCTAAATCTTGAATCGTGATTTTGATGGCAAAGAATACCCAATCCCCTGATGAAAGTTGTCGCGTCGCAAGTATTGCATTGTCTCATCCCTAAATCCCGATAAGTTTTAGCCTCTTGTCAAATTGTGGTGGTTCCTTTTACATCATCATTGTGACTGACACAAACGTTTGGCTTTTCCCAGTGAGTAAGAGCCTTAATCTCGTAGTCAACGGCCAGGGCACCCACGGAAAACTAATATCACAGGCATTTTCGCTTGTCTCTAAGCATTTGACTTTGAGAATTGTGATATATTAAGCATCTTGCGAAGATCCAAGCAGAAATCATGCGGGACGTTTCAGGGTATTTGAGTGAAAAACAACGGGATAGCACTCCCGAATTGCCACCGAAGTCAGCAATTGAAGTACTTTATAACAAAAAGTTAAGTTTTTAGTATTTAGTTAAATCCTATCTCAGAGATAGTCGGATTGCTGACTTTGTTTGGCAATGAATCAGCAAATTTTCATGCTTGCAAAGCTGTGGAATTTTGATACTCAACTCACTGCACTGCACCTGCAAGCTGCAAAGTGTAGCGAATTTACCCGCCTGCCGTGGGCTATAAATGATGATGTTTAAAGCATTTTGTCCTAATTCTTATTTGATGCATGCTTGATCCCCTGAGCATTAGCATTTGACACCAAAAATCGCCAAAACATGATAACGTGCTCCAAAATCCAAATTTTGAAGGGGCACAAACACTTGTGCTTTAGAATTTGGATTATGCTAATTAATGAAGTGCACACTAATTAATGACGTCACTGACCGCCGTTGACCATTCGGTGAACCAGAATTTTGCTTGATGACTCATCATGCTCGGAGAAGTTTTTTATGAATAATCCACCAGGTCAATGTTGTACCCCTGCGTCAGTTTCGGATGAATAAATTTTTCCATCATGATACCTTACTGCTCCTCTTAAATCAACGAAACGGCCACTCGTTTGCATTTTTTGGTGAAAAAAATCTATGCTTTCCCCAGAGAATTTATTATTTTGACATCTTAAAAACCTGACACGGGGATCTCTTTAATTAAATTTTCGAATTAGGTACGAAATGACACTAATTAGATCGGTAAACTACAGCACCTGTACTACGTGATCAGCAGTCATTGCATTTTAGTTCGGGTTTTTGTTTTAGAGGTCGGATTCAATATTCATCTGTGTTTTCCGAGGACAATTTCAGAATTGTATTTTCCCCCAGTCGTAACCGCCCACTGACCGTCGTTGCGCTACAATGTTTGAAATGATGTAATACAATATCTGTTTTGAAATATTATAATATTTTCACATTGGTTTACAAGAAATAAAAATGTACTCATAGTTTCCCTAATTCTTATATATGAGTGTTTCATGGTAGACCTGTAATGGAATTACTT
>JAMKCH010049391.1:0-11282 GCA_023653785.1 Ophioderma brevispina | reverse complement strand
CGCTTGTGTTAAGGACCAGCTCTCAAACAATACAAATGCGTTAAATCTTTTCCAATAATGTGTTGAACCACAGTAATCCCCTAACAATTCTGCCTTGGGTTTTATTTCCTTACGTAAAAGCACAGGTTACAGAGTAGTGCCAAGGTGATAATAGAAGACGATTGAAGGCAATATGTCACTCTCTAGGAGAAGCATTTTAGCACATGAAAATGCAGACAACTTACTTAGCATCTGGTTCTTCTTGTGATGGACCCTAGGCCATCTGAAAAAAAAAAATAAACCAATATTACATTTTTATCTATGTTTTCAGAATACCACTAATGCCGTAACTTTAATCAACAAGTATGTTTATAACATGAATATTACTCAGACTTGACTCATGATATTAAAACACAAGGTTACAGACTGGCCAAACAGGGTTCATGCCATGGAAATCAGGCTCCGGCGTTTTGTGTTTTCTGTTGTTAAAGGGCCATTTCCGTCGTATGCTGAATAAATGTGGCCAGAACATTAATTTAAAGAGTGCTATGTTACCCCCAGGGCGCCATTTGGTCTTATACGGATCATTGAAAAGCATATGTCAGAACACTGAATGATTTGACCCAGTAAAATTAGAATACATAGGCTCATTAAATGAGAAGAAATTTAAACAAAAAACAGATTTATGGAATGGAAGTATGACCATTAGAAGAGCGGATTAAAAAATGTATAATACACAGAGAAAAAAAAAGTGATGAAGAGCGCATGAACTAGAACTCCGCAATGTACTTTATTTCATTTCCATGTATCATGAAATATGGCCCACAATTTGTGCAAGTGTAAAAAGGATTGAAACACATCTCACTTTTGACTTCTTTAAAATGGTACAAAATAAGTTGTTACTTACCTTCTTGAGCCGGGTCATGCCACAAAAACAGTACCGAATTCTAATGGATAATGTCTCTGAAGAAGAACCTGTTGGGACCATCAAACGAATCAAATGTGATTAGATTCTTAGTTGGTGATGGTGGAAAGCTACCGTCTCTAAAATTGCAGCTGGAATGATAGGAAATACTACTTAGGAAAATACCAGAGCTTTGCAGCCTCATAAGGACACTATGAGCCAAACATAGTTCTCATTCCCATGGCAAAGTTCATTCAACAATGTACTTCCAGAATACACCCCCTGTTTTATGGGTAGGATTCATGATTAACCAGAATGACACAAGGAAAATTCAGGTTATATGATGTACAAGTGCAACCCAATGAACTGTGTTCTTGGTGGTTGAGCATACCATAGCTCATAGGGCTGTTACGCTGACTCCTGGGGAAGTTATAGGGCGGCCAATTTTGCGGTGGGGATGCCATACGTCGCCGTGTTTAAATTTGCGAAAAATGCGCCATATTTTTACCTGAACGTTAGCAGGAGACGGTAATATTAAGCCGTTACTTAGGAAGGGAAATAACATGCACATTTAAAATGCCTATTCGTTTCACTTCCATGCTAGAAACAATCCAAAAGGAAATGGTAAAAAGGGTGCCAAACGGCCTAGAATCGTCGTTTGTTAGGAGGACGCGTAGACGCCCTCACGTTTGTTTTCCCCTCCGATGAACCAGGGCTGAGATGAACTAAGATTCGGAGTTATCAGAAAGTTATGATCAGTGTTGTGGTGGCGAGTGATCTGGGAAACGAGGGCCGATGATGAAGGTAAGTACCGGGCAAGTGACCCGGATTGAATAAACAGCCCTCTGTGTGATCTCATTCAAAACAAGAATGTGACATATCCCCATAAAAGGAAATCTTTTAACCTTTTCCAAATATTCCGATTTTTCTATCTCATCCTGGGAAGTTTCCAGCCCATCTAAGACTTATATACTTTAAGGCACATCAGGGTCCAACCACAAAAAGGGGTTCAAAATTTCGATCTCAAAGAAAGAGACATGAGCATTGAATGCCCAAATAAGAGATGCTCATGAGTTGCAGAGCAAGCTCCTAATAGGATTCACACCACAATCTCAGTGGTTTGTAAAAGTAAGGGTTTGATTCCATGTACAAAAATACCCTCCCTTCCTCGTAATATTTATATATGGGTATCCAGGTCAAAATCCAGTTGATCCCGGCTCTCTTAAACTGATTCAACGAATTCCTAGGTGATCCCGGGGGGGGCCTAAACTTGATTTCACCTGGCCAACAGTCAAATCCAGTGATCCAGGTTAATATCCAGTTGAATTCCCCAAATTCAGTTACAAAAGTTGATTCCGTGAAGGAAAATGGAACAATTATCACTAGGTTTGTAGTGACCAGCTGAACTCAGTTAAGACCATTTAAAACAGCAAAAAAAAGTTGAAACCAGTTAGTTCCGTCACGGAAAACTGGAAACAACTTTCAACTGGGACAACTGGAATTTTGACTGGGTCCTACTAGACAGACCTATTATATACTACTTGCGATGACTATAGGAGTGTGATTCCTTTCAATGCTACTTTGAAAGGTACCACGATGGCTCGGGTCTTTTTCTCTATGCTTCCAGTCTATCCATGGCCTCACTACTGATTGGAGCCTGTCAGCGACTCCATGTCAAAGGAGTACAGGTACAGGACATTGCAAGCTGAAAGTGCAAACACGCATTTGTAGGTGTACTATAATGATCTGTACTGAATAAAGAGCAACAAAGGTGCAATAGATTAGCAGAACTTTCAAATTAATCAGGGCTATATGAAACTTGACCTCTGAAGACCTTTGATCCCTTGCCTTCTACCATGACACAAATATAAATGAGTGAGGAGGTATTGTTGAACATTACGAAGTCAGTATTGAGTATTTCAAAACCCTAAATGACCCACTCCACATTCTCAGTAACTTTGGTGACTGAGCAGTTAGCTGCAAATGAACCGTAATAAGGCATAAAACGTCTTTTAAAGTCCACAACTTCTCATCATCATTATCTATTGTCCATCTTTTGCTATTACAAGACCATTATTTTTTGCGGAAGGGTCATCTAGCTAGCTAGAGGACACTCTTCAAAAAATAGCGGTCATTGTATAACAAAAGCAAACACACTATAGGAATTGGTAGAAAACATGGTCTGGGAAAGGATTATTTAAATTATAATTTACATTATGGAGACCTGTGATGATCGCAACGTCCACCTATAATTAAAAGAGTATGTGGCGAGACAAACAGTCAACGTTTCCGGCTGAATGCCAGAGTGTTATTCCACTGGTGTTGTAAGGCAGGATTGTATTCCAAAATATATAGCTATGGTTGTCACATTGTACCACTAGAACGCTCTAAAATTTCCAGTAAAAAAGATGGCAGATTATCTTAAAAATATTAAGAAACAACAAGACACACAATTTATGTGGAAAGGTGATGCGCAGGTAATCCCAGTGAGAGGGCGCTATAGCAAATCCAACAGGGACGCAGCAAAACTAAAAATAAAGCCCATGCAACACCTTGATGAAAAGCTAAATAGGTTGATCCAAGATGCACTCAAAAAAGATCCATCGACAAACCCTTACGAATTCTTACCACAGCCTACCAAACATAACTCCGGTAAGATCAAGGGACAATATCGTACATGCTCCTGTGTCAGTAGAGGCTGTTATTGATTTAGGAATAATAGCACCATTTCCTGGCGAGTTCAGGAGAACCGCGGGATCTGCAAAAAAAACAAATGGAACTATGAAATGAGTGACAGATGTTTTGTTTGAAATCTAGCCAAATATGACAGTCAGTGAGAACAATTTAATGATGCTGTATCTATGACTCAAGCTCAGCCTTTCATATCATGTTTCCCATGTTTAGCACAGTTCAAAGAGCATCCGTCTAGCGACTGTAAGGTTCCAGGTGATGGGTTGATGATTTTTTTCTTACTGCAGTCTCTATAAATGTGGATTAGAATTTGAAATTATTTACCTTAGTACTTTATATCCACAAATCTGTTATGGCCCACTTTTCTCTTGAAAGAAAAGTTTCAAATATTAAGTGAAAGTGAAAATGTGCATTTGGTAAAGTATATGGTCCTGCTAAAGTAAATTGATCTTTTCCATTCATGCTAAGGTAAATATAAATTGACCCATATTAATCACCCCCCCTTTGCTAACTTAGTTGTCTTGTATCCAATCATGCTAAAGCTAAATTGACCTGTATCCAATCATGCTAAAGCTAAATGGTCCTTATCTGATCATTCTAAAGCTAAATTGATTGCATTCCAATAATGCTAAAGCTAAATTGACCTGGATCCGATCATGCTAAAGCTAAATTGGACCTGTGTCCAATCAGACTAAAGCAAGTCTAGTGCCAAAAACTTGAAAATAGATTACAACAGTAAATCAAATTGTGTATCTATGAACTATCAGGCTACCAAATGTAAGATTTTGGCAGATTCAAGAGCAAAGAGCACATTTAACGTATATAACCCAAATAGGTCTGCCTTCTAAAAATAAAATTGCTTCAAAAGAGTTCTACTTTGTACAGAAAGTAGTGCAATCTAAAATAGTTACTCGAATCACTTTTCCAAAGGGGATATTATTCACTGAAATCCTTGCATATCCACAACCATGGTGGAACGTTTAGACATTCTAGCTCTTTGACGGGGTCTAAAGGAAATGTCAGATTTTTGCAAGCTCAGTTTGACTTTACATTCATAAAAATATATGTACATACATCACGGAATTCCCGAAAAAATTAAACACTTTGATTGTAAAATTAACAAATAGAGGCTTTTTTCATTTGCTTTTTGACTACAAAGAAAAACGGGCGGATTTTTCGCCACGGCTTTATCGATCAAAAGCGCCCAATTTGCTCTCATGTTGACGTCAAAGTGATGACGCAAAAATTGGAGTTGACTCCAATTGTTATTGCTGACACTTAAATATTGATGGATTAATGAAAGTAATAAAATTAAAAAATTTGAAAATAAGTTACCGAGGGAAATGACTTTATGTTGTGTCCTTTTTCTGGTTTTAATTATTATGAAGTGGCAACTCTGCGATATGATGGTCACAATGACGTAAATTATGGAGTTCCTCCCTTTGACGTCACCATTTGCCTGCGTGGTGTGATTTGTCGGAATCGTTTCGAAGAAGTAAGCTATTGGGCGGAAAATTTAAAGGGCAAAAATACTCAAACAAATGTGGACATTTTCAACTTATTTTGATTTATATGTAATTACGTTACTATAAGCTTTCACCTACCAAATTTTCAAATATTCAGAATCATGAAATATTACTTTAAAGAAAGGTGGAGTGGAAAGGGAGTAACTCAAACTGATAATTCTTGTTAAAATTTGGGTAAAAACAAGGCCTTTTGTGGAAAACAACCACTTATGGACCCCATTTTAATCCATATAGCAAAGCCAACATAGATTGCATAGTTGGATAATAGGAACCAACTGCTCTCATGGAGCACATGTTTCCTTCATTCTTCGGGCAGCTATCATTATCTTGCTATTTATTTCATCTATTACATGGAGCCACAAACCAGTTTCCTCATTCCCTAAGGCAGTAGTCATTATTGGCTATCTATTTGGAATATATTGGGTATAAAATGATTGTACATGTTTAGTCAACTTTTACCTCCCAATCAGAAATAAATACAAGGATGTGAGTGAGACTCGAACCCTTAACATATGGATTACAAGACCAAGGGCTGTATTCACAACGCACACTTAAGTGCAACTTTCCCAAGAGTTCCCTTAAATAGGGATTTTTTAAGGGTTACACTTCATTATGTACAGTGACCTTTTAACTTAAAGGAATTAAGGGCTACTTTTAGGGACCTCATAGGTCTTAACAGTGGCCTTTAAACATGTTAAATGACACAAGTTTCTGAAACTAATTTTCTAGTTGATTGCTTCCAAACCGTAAAGGCTGACAGGGTGTAGAAGGATCAAAAAATTTATAAAGACAAGTCCTTTTGCTATCAAATGTTTCAATTAAACAGCATGATGAAAACAAAATTTAAAAAAGGGTGGCACTGTACCGAGGAAAAAATTGAGCAATAGTTGAGGGGAATTCACTTATGCATTCATTATTTTAAGGGACACCATTAAGTTGCATGTAATTTCACACTTAAAGGTGCGTGTCCCGATCGTTCTTTGTGGATCCCACTGATTACCTGGCAGTGTATCATTTTGATATCAGATGGAAAGGCCGTATTTTTCGCTATTGTGTCCTGAAATTTGGCCCTCAAAGCCATTTCTTCCCAAGCTAGAAGCAAAAAACCCGCCGTTTAGGGGTTAACCATCAATTAGCAGCAGTATTTGAATAGGCTATGAGTTATTGCTTCTACATCAAAAACCGCAGGCGTTCCCACGGTCTTGATGGGGTGTAGTGGGCAAGGCCAGGCTCTCATATCATGTAGAGACACACAGTCATAAATCGGAACAAGCACCTTTAAGGGTAAGGTGCTTTGTGAATATGGGCCCTGGGTCTACGATAGCACACCACACAATCTGAGCGGGCAGAAAAAGGTAGTTTTTTGTAATACTTAAATTCAATACTGTAAGGGAACAAACACACAAAGTACAATAATAAGTGCCAATAATGAGATGAAAAAAAACGTTAATGTGCTTCTGTGAACACACTTGGTTTGGTGACGACTTCTCATTTTGCCAACTAGACCCTTCTCAGTCTATTCAGTGTGGCCAGAAAAGGGCCATTCATTTCATAGGATATCACTTTGTGACAACAAAGGCGCAGGGGGCATGCAACCATGGGCACGGTTATTTATAAACCCTTATCATGGGGACAGAGGGCATGGATGCAACACATTCCAAATGTCTCTGTGATCACCATCTGCCAAATTCTAGGTCCCATTTCATTTAAAACACCGGGCTTAGATTTACCACAATCTATGAACATAGGCGAAGATAATTCGCTAACGAAGTTGCTACATAACTCTGTGTTTACCGGATCACACCATTGTAGAATGCATCACCTGCCATATGCTTGTGTGTCATTTCTGACGGATGATGGTTTAAGACCAAAAGGAGCTTGGTTAGCAGTACCCGATACTGCAGTACATTCACTTTTCCATGAATCGAATGTGATTCTCCCTATGAGTTGATAAAAGTCATGCCAGAGGCTTAATCAAAACATTTTTAAGTACGGTAGAGTTGAAATAAAGATGAATCTTTTTTGGCATAATTAAGGGGCCATGGTTGCGCCCCTGATACCGAAGATGGAATCTGTAAATATTGGTGGTCAACAAGTGCATGTACAATTCATTGGATTCTATGGTGTTCACTTAAAAGTGTTGTGTTGAAAAGGATAGAAAACTGCAAATAGTTAACATACAAAGGCATCATGTAGAATTGTACTGAACTACCCAAAGCGGTAGCAATATATTTTAGACATTGTGTTGAGGTTAATTCCGCCATGAAGCTTGGTATGTGAAAGTGTACAGTAGGGGAACAGATCTATACTTTGGTCGTCACTATGGCCAAAAAATGTTCAGCTTTTGTTTATCCCAAGCATGAAAGTAATTCCGTTTAACACACTCGCCTCTTGCTGCAAGCGTGCATGTACATTCCCACACTGCGTCTACTGCGCAGAGTGTTGCTTTTAGTGGAGGAGAAACGGACCCTAGGTCAAAACATTTCATGTTTACCACTAACTACAGAAACGGTTGACAACTTAGGTAGTTAGTATGGACCATATATATCAACGATAGGTAGGTAGTACTCTTCAATTGTGGTGTAACTTCTTTTTCCATAGGGGCCAATTTAAGTTTACCACAGGGGTCAAATTTTAACATGTTCAATCATATTGAAATGTAGGCCAATTGTTGTTCTAGTTATAAGGTTCCAAAAATGGTATAGTTTGTAACATCTATGACCAATGGGTTTTGGAGTTATAGGGTTTAAAAATGGAGAAAAGGGTAAAAAAGGAGCACTTCTCTATTGGTACAGGGGTCACATCAGAAGTTGCTCCAATTGTTGGAAAATGATCAGAAATTAGACGTGTAATCAGGTAATGCGTCAAGAGGACTAGTTTGTACAACGGCGTGTAAGTTATCATGTTAGCGACCCAAAAATCAGGTCATAGGGCAACATAAATCCAAGGGTATTGACCTTCTTTGACCCTATCTCACGTAAGTAAACATTAACTCATAATCAAAAATATACTTTTTGGATCCTTTACCTCAGGCAATAATTTGCAAAGTATTTAAAATCTAATCAGATTATTAACTTTTAATGTGACCCATGGTACAAATGAGATGACCTTTTTTTACCATTTTAGCCATTTTTACCCTATAACTCCCAAAAACAATGTCATAGTGGTCCACAAAACTATACATTTTTGGATCCTTCTGATTAGATGGACAATATGGCATACATTTCAACATGATGGGGGCAAAAGTTGACCCCTGTATCAAACTCAAATTGGCCTCCTATTGAAAAAGTGATACAAATTTGATAGTTACACCTACCTAGCATTTGATGTAGAAGGTACATACTAACTTACCAAAGGTGTCAAACATTTTCTTAGGGTGAGGTACGGAATCCCTTAAACTAAGGACCCTTATGAGATTTATATTCGCATGTAAATGCCGAACGATATGTGCTTATGCTGTTTAAGTTCTACTTCTTCGTCTTCTTCTTCTCCTTCTCATCCAAGCGGATTGCACCGAACACCTCATAACTAAGAACATAGCACGCATCGGGGCCCAAACCTGGTAAGCTGATAGCCCTTGGGCCCCAGATGTGCCTTTTGGTAGGCTCGACCCCCGAGGTCAAAGGTCAAGGGCTACGGGCGGCCAAATGTTAAATCTAAGGACACATATAAAACAAGAACCACAGCAGCCTCAAGAGCCCAAATTTTACAGGCCTGATAGCCCTTGGACCTCTGATGTGGCCTTTAGGTATATCGATCCCAGAGGTCGAAGTTCAAGGGCTACAGGGGGCAAACGTTAAAATGTAAGGGGCCACCCATAACTCAAGAACCACGGTCGCTCCAGGCTCAAATCTTGCAGGCTGATAGCCCTTGGACCCTGATGTGCGTTTTGGGTATATCGATCCCAGCGGTCGAAGTAAAAGGGCCTAATGCGGCCATAACTTTAAAAGTAAGGGGCCACCCCGTAAACCACGATCGAAAGCAGTATCAGGGCTCACATCTTGCAGGCTTATAGCCCTTGGACCCTGATGTGCGTTTTGGGTATCTCTATAACAAGCGGTTAAAGGTCAAGGGCTACAGGGAGCAAAATGCTAAAATGAGGGGGCCAATAATAACTCCAGACCACCACACCTCAGAGCCCAAAATTGGTATACTGATAGCTCAGGGCCTCTGATGCGACTTTGGAATCTGGACCACAGAGATCTAAGGTTCACATGCTCCATGTCACATGCGAATATACCTGTCTTTGCGAAACACAACTGTGGCGTCTAGTGTTTAGTTTCTTCTCGTGTTGTTAGAATTCCTTTTTTATTAAGACGCTTACAACGACACCATAACTCAGAAACATAGCAGCCTCGGGGCCCCAACCTGGTAGGCTATAGCCTGGCCATGATGTGCCTTTTGGGTATCTCGCCCCCAGAGGTCAAAGGTCAATGGCTACAGGGGGCCAAATGTGTTAAAATATGGACACTCCAAAAACAAGGAACCACATTCAGCATCAGAGCCCACAATTCTACAGGTTATACGCCCTTGGACCCCATGATGTGCCTTTGGGATCTCGATACCAAGAGGGTCAAGTTTCAAGGGCGACATGGGGCCAAAGGTTAAAATGTAGGGGGCCACCCATCATAACTCAAGAACCACAGCAGCCTCGGGCTCAATTTGCGCTTATGACATTGGGACCCCTGTTGTGCCTTTTGGGTATCTCGATCCCAGAGGTCGAGGTTCAAGGGCTACAGGGGCCAAAACGTTTTAAATGTAAGGTGCCACCCATAACTCAAGAAACCCACAGCAGCATGGGGCTCATATTTTGCAGGTTTATAGCCCTTGGACCCCTGATGTTGCCTTTTGGGTATCTCGGATCACAGAGGTCGAAGTTCAAGGGCTTCAGGAGCCAAACTTAAAATGTAGGGGGCCACCCATAACTCCAAGATTCAGGGCTAGCTCAGAGGCCAAAAACGTGGTGACCTCTATAGCCATGGGGTCCCTGATGTGCCTTTTGGGTATCTCGGTCCTAGAGGACAAAGGTAAGGGGTACAGTGGCACATGCGAATATTACCCGTGGGTGCTAAACACAACTGTGGTGTATAGCTACTGTACTGCTCTACTTGCAGTTGCGCCACCCGCACTATTCTATTTATCACTTTGCAGTGTGAAGCAGTCTTGCCTATTTGGTGATTTGATCCAAGTTATTAAGCTTTTATGTGGTTGACAACAGCAGGCACAAGAACCTTTTATGGCAAAGGGCGTTATATGGATATTCATTTTCCTAACATTCAGGACATTATTGTCTATAGTTTGTTAGATAAAGGGATGATAATAGTCATGCCACAGCAGCCAAGAAATCCTAATTCTGAAGATGCCACTGGTTTTAAAACATAATTCAGAATCTTGATTATAGAAAAATTCTAAATATTTATATATGTGATCAAGCAAAATTTTCTTATTCCATCAATCTGTCAGAGTTGGAGAGCAATTTTCCATGTTAGAGGTGTTTTTTAATTGTTTGCCTGAGTAACAATAAATAATATGCCACCCTTTTGGGATTTACCGTTTAGAAATTTTACATGGCTGTGGAAAACTTTTTTCATTGCAGTACCTTTTCTAAGCATCCATGGAAGTGACTCCGATGCCATGCTTAGTTGAAAATGTGGCTCAGGAAATACCATATTGTCTGTAATAAAAGCTACCCCTATAGTAAACGCCCTTGTTTTTTTTCCGTTTTCAACCAAATGCCTTACTAAACAACAAAAAATCATGACCTACTGATAATTAGCAATCGCCAATTACAAAATTGGTGGAAAATTTGCCGGCCTGATGAAACTAGACTCGGTGTGCACAACTCACCGGAGTATCGTGGACAAATTAATGAAGGGTGTGGGGGGGGGGGCATTGGGCAGGTTATTACAGGACAATATGATAGAAGTGGGGGGGAAATGTTACTATCGCCTATAATATATCAGAGAATAAGCCAATTTAGACCTTTGCTGCCCACTCTACCGTGCAGGTGTGCAAAACTGCCTGTAAGCACTGCAATAAAGCCTGATCAGACCAGCCCCCCCCCCCCACGCGGATAGGAAGCACAAAATGGTGGTGCACCAGCAGCTTGCAGTAAAAGAAATGGGAGCGTAATTTGCTCCCATGTCATGCAAAAAAACTGCCAAAAATACTTGTTGGTACTT
>JAMKCH010049390.1:0-25261 GCA_023653785.1 Ophioderma brevispina | reverse complement strand
CTCCTGCGCCCACCACCCGGCACTGTGGTGCCATTGTAGTTATGTTATTGGCAGACAATTCCACGCCCCCTCGTTTCAAAAATCCTGGATCCGCCACTGGTCATAGTCTCTCCACCCCCATCCTGGAAAACGAGAAGCAGCAGTACGAACAACATGACCATATTTCAGAAGCTCTTGCGTCCTATGAGGATGAGCATTCAAGAAAACAGCGGAAAAAATAAAAAAGCTGATGTCCATGCATGTATCGAAGTAATTTTACACTTCACCCTTTGGTCCTGACAAATTATTTGACCGGTAGCATTGACAAATAGCGCATAACCTGCATGAGGGTTTTGATAAAGAGACCTCTGATTCGAGGAGGGTGGTAAAATCAACAAACTCCCCACGTTCAATCTTTTGTCTAATGCTCAGCGGCAATTCAGAACCAAGGGGCGAACACACAGACATCAGGTGTATGTTATTATTTAATAATTGATCCCTCTGGACCACAGTATTCAAAGGTAAATTACTTGAATTACTATTAGTAATTGAAGCATTAATGAAACTAATGGAATTAGCATTACTGGGCCTAATCTCACCCGCTTGACCGCTCAACCATGTATCTGCAACAAGTGGTACTGTAGTAGCCCTCTGCGAAAACACAACTTGTTCACTCGATGACACTATAGCAGGGGACTGTAGTGTAAGAGTGTGCGCTTCCGGATAAATTGTGATTTTTTTGCATACAACTACTTTGGGCATTGATAATCCATAAAATTGATGGAAGCACTTGCCAACCCCCCTTAATAGCCCCCAGCTTGGGTTTCAAGGTTATACAGGGGTCAAAAATGTAAAATGTTCTGAATGTGTTAAAAAGCACACCATGGTGTTTGTCTGGTCACAAGGGTTCCAAAAAGGCATAGTTTACACTATCTATGGCTTATAGTTCCGGAGTTATAGGGTAAAAACTGTAAAAATGGTGAAGAAGTCAATTTTGGTGTGTACATGGGTCAAAAGTTATTAAGTTGCTTTGATTCAGTTAATATGAGGTGCAAATTGTTTCCCTAGCTTAAAGGATTGAAATAAGGAATAGTTTGCTTTATCTGTTATGCTTAGTTTTCACGTTATCCAACAAAATATGTCACATGTCAATAGAATCCAATAGCTGCCAATAACTGTTGACTTTATTCGCCATTTTGGTAAATAACCAGACACGTAAGATAGTCAAAACTATTCTTATATTTCATTCTATGAGCTAAACCAACAATTCGAACCACATTTTACAAATATTGGAGCAACTTTTATTTTTTTACCCCCGTACAAACCAATATTGACCTTTTTTACCATTTTTACAGTTTTTACCCCACAATTCCTAAACTATAAGTCAAAGGTAGTACAAACTATACCTTTTTGGAATCCTTGTAACCAGACAAACATCATGGTGTGCTTTTCAACACAATCGGAACATTTTAAAAATTTTACCCCTGTGTAACCTTGAAATCCAAGCTGGGGGCCATGAAAGGGGTGTGGCAAGTGCTTCCATCAATTTTTTTTGATTATCAATGTATAAAGTACTTGTGTACCAAAATTCACAATTTTATCCGGATTTGCACACTCACATAAGATCTGTTCACTACAGTCCCCCACTACTACTGGCTGTATTGAAGCAAACTGCTGCTTTTGCTGTGTCGTTGCCTGAGCTTGAAGCTGGCATATCCCCCGAAGGGCTTCATTATTTGGTGTGTCCGACCGAGATGGAGGGGGCTTGGCGTGGTGCGGCCGAGAAGATGGGGGTGGTGTTGGGGTGGGTTGTGCCAGCCGTGGTTTTGGCGCTTTGGGATTTTGACCTGCGAAAGACATGAGAGATATTGGTTCATAGTGAGCAAAAACAGAGTTAACTCCTTATCCCGCTTGCGATTCTTTTGTACTCACTAAAACGCCGCCGGGATTCTGTTGCACAGAGATTGCCGCCATTGGCTGGTGAAAGACTTGATGAGTCTGCGCGCTTGAGCAAAGACTGACTTGTAAAAATAGGGGATAAGTCCTTGTCACGATTGTAATGCCGACCAAACATGCCCGAATTCGGCTGCACAGGAATATTGCCCCCATTATGGCTGATGAAACTTGAGATTGGGGCTTGCTCCTTACTGCGGCTGCTTGTGCTCTTTGCCTGGCTCTGGGCTCTCTTTGCGGCCTGTAAACTAGACTGTTAGTTGTACTAGTAACTGAAGAATGAGTATGTCTCAATGCCGATGTTCCGATAGCGATACCTCCACCTTGCGAACCACTCGGTGACGCTGTTCGTGATGGATCACCGCGACGATAAATGGGCTTTCCAGACCCAATCTCACTCACTGTCGGGGACTACGATTGTTGACCAGGCCGAATTTTGCGAAGATGACGACTGAACCTGCTGCAGATTTCTGGCTTGTGTATTTGCTGCACACCCGCTACCGTTACTCCGTACTGACTATTCTGACACCCCTGAAGAACTGACATTACTGAATCCTCGGCATTATTCTCAGTTCGGATTCTTACCGCCCTTGATAGCTCTAATTTGACGTGGGTGGAGAATGAATTCCGCAGAAACTGTACGTAGTGATCGACGTTTGCCGTACGAAATCCGATGAATTCGTATCCGAACAGCTTTCCTTCGTTCCCTTACGTCTGCCATGTTGACGCAATAAATAATTCCAATACTACACAAAAGCACAGTCCACGCAGAAGGTAAAGGTCTGTAGTATGGGTTACCAAAGATTCAATTAAAAAATGTGATTAGAGATAATAACTCGTGATGATTCAATAACATTGAATAATTCCAGTGAAACCGTGAAAATTGCGTATGACGCAGATGTATATTAAAATTCTTGTTCAGCACCGCACAAGGAACCGACCAATGGATGAAAACAGAGGGCTGAAGAAGGGAGAGGATGACAAGCATGCGCAAATGGAACACTGGCAAGCCCGGAAACCTGAAAGGCACGGGCTGAATACAGGGACACAAACAAAGGACGGCAACCGTGTGGCCAGGAGAGCTGTGACGCCAACCTTCGATAAAATTGTTATGTGTTTGTACAAACGGGCTTAGGCAAAACATTAAACTGTAATATATATATAATAATTATTTTCAATGGATGTACTATCAATTTGGCGATGCAAATGGAGACATTTCATATTTCGACCTTGCCAGTACCGCTTTAATTAAAGAGACATGCGGAGATTTCCAGCAAGAAGCGCCCCTCAATTTTTTCGAACCGGGTTTTTTGATATTGGAATGCTTTCAAATTGGAAGTAGCTCACAACCTGAATGAATAAGGCCGAATACGCCGTCTGTATGTAATAATATGATGATTAGTACTTCTGTCGTGCACGACTGAAAGTCAAAGCACGGTGTTTATGGGGACAATGACGATAGTCAGACAAGTTCAAAACAAGGTTGCCTTTTCTTTGTACTTTGTTGTCCAATAACCTTCGAAACGTTCGGTAGGTGGTCTAAAATCGATCCTGGCAGTATGGGAGCAATTCGTAATTCCTAAAAAAAAATCTCTCTCATGTCACTAAGCGATTTTTGAAAGGAGTAATTTCACGTGTACTTTAGGTCAGGGCCATTATGTAAGGATAGTATGGTTCCCGTGAATATTTCCGTGTTTATTCTAAGTAGTTTTGGGTTCCAATAAACATTAGCCAACTTATCAAAAAACACGGATGGTGCAAATTTTCTGAGCATTGGAATATATTATTATGCAAATTAATATTACGTCATTAAAAATCAGAAAACGCTCAAGTAGCATAAGGTTGAATTGAATGGGTGGGACATTCTTTAACCATTACAAACTTTTCGTGTTTCCATCTTGATAGCGTTTCAATTAAAGATGCGGCCCCAAAACAGGACGCACCTTGATAGATAAACCCCAATAACTTATTATCTAATATATTGGTATACAAAGTATTAAAAAGATGGATACTTAGAGTTATTAGTATGCCTTTAGATGAAAAATTTCATATACACATGTTGTAATATTTTTGGATGATAAAAACACAATGTAATACATTATGGTAATGCGCCCGTTTTGGCCGCAAATTTTGAATAAGGTTAGGGCTAATAATAGGTTGGAATAAGTAATTCGCAATTTATCAATGATAGCTCAAATATTCTTGTTTCAGCCATCCAATTGGTTTTTTATTTGATAAAATCCGACATTACGTTACGATATATAGCAATTTCAAGTGTGGACACATTAGCAGATATTGCGCTGTGTAGGTGTTTCCCTATGTCAGTACATAGGTGAGTAGGTGATTTTCAAGGCATATTGTTCGAATATTAATTACACGAAATGTATGAGGTTATGTAAGATCATTTTGCTTAGGACTGGCACAAATAATATTAAAATAATAATGCCAATATATAATTTTTTTGTATTCTACAAATTTCTTATGTTTTCTATTGTTCCTCTAGCGGTGATTTTTAACGTATAAAAGCAAACAAATTAATAACTATTAAAATAAGATAAAAAAAAATCTTTTCAACAAAAATCATGTTTCTAAATGTTACAATTTATTATCTCACTATTTATTCTCAAAAATAAAATACAAATGCAAAATATGGTTAAAAATAATTTAGTGTTTATAGATTTTAACGTTAATTTTCCAAATTTGTTCTTTATTTCAATTTTATATGGGTCAAAATTACAAAATGTGATACTTTTTTGCGAAAATTGACCGATACGGTGAAAATGTAAAATTTTACCCCGTTAACTGATAAAATTCAAATACAAGGCTATTTAGCGTCAACTTGTAGGAGAGCGTGGCCTTGCGGTTAGGGAACTTGCCTGTGGTGCAAATTTACCAAAAAATCCTGGGTTCGATTCCTGGCGCGGTCACTTGCTGGGATTTATTCGGGTGCTCAATTCTGGATTTAAACTATTGATTAAATACAGAATACCGCTCTCCTCCGTGGTTGACTTGGAATTGGGCAAATGAATCATGAAATCATCTCGGCCTTCGGAGGGGACGTTAAGCCGTCGATCCTGTGTACAGAGAGTCACAACTGTACATGTACATCGCAGTCAGTGTCGAATAAGAGTTGGGTGTAAACCCCTGACTGTTCCCAATCCGCCCCAGTCTCAAAAGCGGACCATGTTAGGAGCGTCCGTATCATGGATACACGCGACCCGGATCAGCATACTCAGTTGAATAAATCATGACACCACCACAAGCCACTACCAAAGACTTGTGGATACGCTAAGAAGAAGAAGCGTCAAACTGAACGCGTGAATGGACAATTTAAGCCCCAAAATGCACAAAATCATGATTTACCTCTGTAATAATGGCCGTAACTTGAACGCTTAAAACATTAAAGATGGCTGCCATTATTATGCAAATAAGGTGACCTATGACCTTGAAATTACGTATTTTTGTCGGTATCCACCATATGTTTATTATGTCAATAAATGAATTTCATAGGTCTTTTACAGCAAAAAGTGAAAATTATGGAAGCCCACTACCTTAAAGACGCTATCAACATGATCAAGATGGAAACACCAGATAAAAGTTTGTAATGGTTAAAGAATTATATCCCACGCTTTCAGTTAAACCTTCATGGTACTTTCTGCGATTTGTTTTATGACGTCATATTAATTTGCATTAATAATATATCCCAAATGCTCAGAAAAATTGGCACCATCGGTTTTTTGATAAAGTTGCTAATGTATATTGAAATCAATACAAAATTGGAAAATAAACACGAAATGCTCACTTACGGCCTTGAACTAATAGTAGAAACTTTGGAGGAAGACATAAGAGAGTTGAACTTATGGATCGTGGGATATATATGCATGAACTATTATTATCCATTAAAATTGCACCGACAGAAGCCAGAGGAGCAATTCTAACAATCCTCATCAAAAGATTTCATATGTACCTTACGTCAAAACATAATTTTAAGTGTAAATAGTTTTTCCTTACTCCAGTCAACCCGGAGGTCACGCCAAACATGCGTTATTTTCTTGTACACGAAAGGACAATACAACGCTGTTGACCCTCAATAAGCTGGTCGAAAACGGACCTGGAAAATTCTGATGAGGTCCAAAATAACTGAATTCATTATAAAATCTGTTATTATTGTTGCGGAAATGCAACTACATATTTAATGGTCTAATGTGATGAAAATGGTGTTGAGGTTAAAAACAACGACTAATAAAAGCGACGAATTTAAGTTTGAAAAAAGCGTGTGGGTCTCTGAAGTATAGAAATCCCACAACTTTAAAGCATCCCAAATCATTCATGAATGTGTGCTACAAAAAGTCTGTGTACGTGTAAGTCTCTTTTAAGGAAAAGAGAAGACCACGGAACATGTATAACTTACATTTATGGCATATCGAATTGACTTCTCATATACTATAACGCGGGCCTAGTTTCCATCGATTGAACTGCAAATGTGTGCAGGGAGTGTGGAAATGCAAGTCGTTGGCCTATTCTGGACCATGACACACGCACGGTATTATAACGTCAAAAAAAAAACCGTAGGTGCAATGAGAGAAGACTAAAGATCCGTTGGCAGTAATGAAAACTAGATAACATCCTGTAAATCTCCCGGGGGTGCAATTTGAAAGTTTGCCACATTAGCCGTAAATTTGGGATGTTTTAATGCACAACATCACAGACGATAATTGTCGAATCAACTACCTGTACGATAAGAAAGTTCCCCGTTTTCAAAGGAGAACCGCAACGTACGTAATACGGGGGGGGGGGCGGGGGGCGACAGGATAGCGCGTTCGTTAGTTGTTACTAAAAATGATAATCTTATTAAAGAACGCCTTATATGGCGCTTGCGTTATGTAAGATTGTACTTTTAGCTTGATAAATAACAAAAAGAAGTTAAATGTGATTCGTTTAAACCAAATTGAGGTAAAAACTGCTGTTTATTAGGAATGAACGTTAGGCCTACCATAAAAAACGTATTAAAATCACCAAGCTTATTTATGGCATTGCATTGGTAATCTGGGTTCTTAAATTGGGAAAGGGTAGGTAGGATTGATTTTGGGGTGCATGATGGTGTGATGAGGGTTAGGTGAAGAGTTTTCAGCTCCGTGCTAAACAAATCCTGACCAATAGGGCTATAGGAGGGGAATAGGTGAAATCAATTTCGGATTTTAAGGTTACTAACCATGCTAATTTAGTATCAAAATTGACAATATAATTTTTTAACGCAACTTCTTATGCTTGAAAGTGTCGCGGGAGGGTACTCCCTGCCCACTTCCTCGTAGATTACGCCATGATTTTGGACAATATTTCACTTTGGAGGTATTGGAATCAGATGGCCAAGAACGGTGTTGACATGATAAGCGAGTCTCCGTAACTGAAATGATGGCGGGACGGGATTGCGGCAATCCTCCCGAGTGTCCGCCCATCCCCGGGGCCACATCTGGATTTATTTCATGTAGTTTCTAAAAACAAATCTTTTTATTATATCTGGTAACAAGAGGGAATTGTGGCTTTTGAATTAAAACTTTTTTGTAAACATTTTCAATGTTTTAGAATGGGGTGAAGGAATTTTAATACCGTTGTTTATATTGCGAGATGGTGTTCCGATCAAGAATTTTAAAAAATCGAAAATAATGATTAAAAGAAAACAGGTACAGAACGTTGATATTGGCAAAGGTGTAGGCCAGGGGCCTAGGATTTCAGATTTTAAAGAAGTGGCCTTTCCACAAAATCTTGTCTGCAAAAGATGGCTTCCGTATTTTCATGTGAGGATAGGCTCTTTCAAATACAGATTTTCCCAGAATAAAAAAAATGACAGAGATTCGCCGTCGACGCCCCATTTAAGAACTGTCTGTGTAAACTAAGTCCGTATAGTGTATTTTTTTAAAAGACATGGAAAAGTATCAATGCTAAACTTGTAAAGCTTGAAAACTTCAAAACAAAACCGCCTTATAACAATACATATTTGTTGGTTTATCCCTTTGCACCGTTTCAGTTAAGTAGTTAAACTAAAATACCTTCAAAACATTTAGCATACAGAAACTGACCTGGGATGGCAGTCAGGAAGGGCATCCGGTAAATTCTCTTTTTTATCCGGCCAACCCCCGTGAAGGGGGAACAAAACCTGGATTTAAAACTGTGGTTTAAACTAACTAACTAATAAACTAAACAACTAAAATTAAACTAACTAACTAACAGGTAAATGGTTTAAATAAAAAGATTAATGTGGTGAAACTATCCGAAAATCGGGAGAGAAACGATGTAAGGAAACCAGTTTAAAGGCTTTCTTTAGAAACTTGGACAATCTTTCAATCTATGTTCTTTTATTCACTTGGAAAAGATATGGCCCTCTTTCCTTAACTGTATTGTTCTCTATTATTATGTTATTTCCTTAAATATATTGAAAATCGGGAGATTTGCTAGCAAAACGGGAGTCTCCGCAGGAAAACGGGGAGAGTTGGCCCTCTTGATTTACTTACACCCTCATGAGTTTTTTTATGAGAAATCTAATACTGCGTTCAATTTTGGAAAACTGACCTCAAAAACATATTGCTAAAATGACAACATTTTGAAAAATGGGTATTATAAGTAATTTATTGCAAGTAAAATCCTTAGAAATGGGTTATAGCTTTTTCTACCTCCAAAAAAATTGAGACACGTTTTTTCGGGAAAAATTATCTTATGATTTCGGTAATATTTAACGTAATACAAGACTGGCTCGGTTTAGTTATCTAAAAAAACCATAGAAGTCCGATGTTGATGAGTTAAGGAGATAATTAGGTTTGGGCTCCAGGACCAGACCCCCCACCATGGCATGGGTCAGAGGGAAAAATAAACTTAAAACCACCGGGAAACACAAAGACTATTGTACTTATTTACAATAAATTTATAACAGATAAAAAAAATCAGCCATATTTCTTCTAACATGTCATAAAAAAAATAAAAAAAATAAAAAAAATAACTAAATTAGTTTAAAGTATTTCAATTTGTGCAAAGCGTGCGGTTACGAAATGCATGTTCTGACAAAAAAAATCAAAGTCATTTCGGCCATCAAAAATTTGAAAGCTCTTTTTTAGTTTCGATTTTAATTGCAGGATAATGTATTAGGCAAAAAAAAAAAAAAAGAAAGAAAGAAAAAGAAAAAAAAAAAAAAAGATTGTTTCCTAGGCCGCTTCGCATTTGTTTTGGAGCCATTTTAACGCTTTTGGTAAAATTTGATGTACTGAGGAAAATTGCACTTTTTAGACTTAGTGCCTCCAGAGATAGAAACTTTCATTAAAAAATATGTAAAGGATCCCAATCAAGATAATTCTGTTATAAACCTAAAACCTGACATTAAAATTGATTGACAAATGTGTGACTTGCCATTGATTGATTTGAGCACCTTTTGGGAAAAATCCTTTTTAAAAATATAAAAAGCGCATTTAGATTTTTGGAAAACTGGAAAACCAAAACTTTGATTTTGTTGGCCTTAGGACCCGGCATAGGGTGTAAGTTTTAAAAAACAAATATCTGATTTTTTAAAATTAGGTTAAAAACGCGTGTTTTTTTGTTTTTTACAAACAAAAAAACAGAAGAGGAAGCGATCTAAAAAAAAAAATGGTGCGGACATTAATGTTTAGATTGCCCTAGCCAAGCATGCTGATTTAAAACAAAAATATTCAACGGGGTTAGCGAAAACACTTACGCCTTCTACAAACTGTTTGTTTTTTTTTTTGATTTTACGTGCTTTGTATAACCGAAAAAGTTCAATTTCTATATAACTTAAACAAGCAATTGCCTAGGCTTATTGTTTTTGGTTCTTAAATACTATTTTTCAAAAATGGTAATTTTATCATTTGAGTAATTATATGATTTCTTACAATTTATAAATGTGTCAACAAATATGAAAAAAATTATTAGCTCATTTGCGTACTAATTGATAGAATTTTGCCATAATACTTTTGCAAACGTTCGTAAATAAAAAATAATTTATGTCATGGTAGATGAAATTTATGAATTTTTAAACTTTTCTCTACTTTCTCAAAAAAATAATATATTTTTTCTAAATGACACCGTTGGACTAAATAAGATTTCTTTGTACAATTGCGGTCAGCGTGACCTTTGAAATTATAGCAGTCTCAAAACACAAATAAATCCATTTTTGAGTTGGAAAGTAAAAGCACCGGCAGAAGTAGGACAATACGTAGTTTAGGGGATTTTTTTGTTTTTTTAAGATTTGTTTGACGCGCAGCCGTTCAGTTGCCAAGATTTTGTTCTTGATGGGGGGGAATATGTAGATGGTGTCCCACTCTAGCGTCTAGCGTACCCTATTTATCCTACTCAATTCCTTTTATTGATATTATAGGTGAGTATAACTATAAATTAGTTCGAATAATAACAGAAAGGTAGAAGTGTCCCACAGAGGTGAGTTGTCCCGAGGGTCGAATCGCCTTTTGATCTTGTGGACCGAAGTGGCTGGCCGATGGCTTTGGTCGAATTCGTTTGGGTCCTTGTTATAAATACAAGGCTCGTGATTGGCTGAGCCGATAAAGTGGCTTTTTTATTGCATATGACATATCGATTACCGGCGTGATTTTTTAAAACGGATTGATTCAGACAGATTTTTAACCAGTTTTTCTATTCAATGTGGCAACTTTGAAATTGTTACACCCGATGATAATTTGTTTTTTATTTTTACTATTAATTGGTGTCAACAAATCGTAGTTCCTCGTGATTTGCACCTAAACAAGTCTTTTCGTGCTTGGGTATGGTCCAATTGTATTTGTGAAGCCCATGTAAAATGACCCTGGTCCAACAATTTTAGTGTGAATAATAGAACTTGTTTGACCTGCCGACTAACTGACTCTGTATAGAATTTATGCGTCCTTTTTTAAATTGGAAAATCAATTACCAAAGTAAAAGGTGCGTTCATTCGGCGTGACGCTGCTCAGTATAATGGACAAAACAGCTTCAATGGTCCATGACAATATTGTCCTTGAAAAATATTCCCTATTAAAACTTGAACGATTTGGATTATTTACTTTGTATTTTTGCTTTTATTAGACCGAGTGTTTGTATCGCACAAGGTGCCTGTAGTTTGTCGAAAAAATATAAACACGGTTTGTAAAGGACTGAAGGAATGGGCCTGGGTCAGTGATGACCCATGCTATGCTTGGGAAACATTCCACAGTGGTACAGCACAAGGTAAGTTCTGAATCTGAAGTAATGAAAAAATAACAAAGAAATGAAAGAAATGAAATTAGACCAATCCGAAGGAACGGACCACGTTACAACACGCTGCGAAAATCTGCACGGCGTTGTTAGAAATGACAAAGCGATGCGAGCTTTACAACGCGGTGCCGTAGTTCACAACGTTTGGAGATAATCACTATCGTTAGTTCAATAACCCACGTTATGAAGGCCACATAAATCACTGTGAAGGCTGACAAAGCGTTGTGAAGGACGCGGCAAAAGTGTTGGTCAGGATACTTTGCAATGGCGTGTGGGTCTGTTTTACGATCATGAAAATGCATCATTCTGATTGGCCGACCCCGCAAGGCGTTGTAAAATTTTGGCACCGCGTTGTGACTTCTCACAACGCGTTAAGCGCCAATACGTTCATACGTTTGGGATTGCGAGGAAACACGTTTGTGCGTTTTATGAATAAGACAGTAAGAGTAAATATAATTACATTGCGTCAAAATAGAAAGTAAGAAAAACCCATTTATCATTGCATTCTCAAAACATGGGGAGAAAAGGAACTTGTAGATAAAACCTTTCTAACTCTATGGTATTTTAGGCCCCATAATTTTGTCCTGTATGGTGGTGACCTCCTGGCGTTCGCACTTCGCAAGCCTCCTTAAAACAAACACAAACAAAAACACAAAAGCAACAACAAAACAAACCAAAAACAAAAAAAACAACCAAAAATCCAAATCACAATAAGATCGGAACAGAAAACAAGCAGAGAAACTCTAGTAAAATGTTAATTGCTGAATAATCGGTTTGCGCGATTTGGTCGGATGGAACAAAAAAATCGAACCTGTCAATGGCGTTTCTATGTTAAAGGCCCAGACCTTCAGAGATTTCACTGAGGAGGGCGCCCTAACTTCCAAAAAAATCGGTTTTTTGAATGTACCTAATGGGCTTGTCATATACGAATCACTGTGTGAAATTAAAAAAAAAAAAAAAAAAAAATCATATAGAAAATCACAACTTTGTTATAAAATTCCGGATCCGGAATTTGGTTATACACAGTATCCTATGGGCCGTCATACACACTAAAGGTTTACGGTTTCCAAAACGGAAAATCCGATTTCGTCTCAAATTTCGGAATTGTGCATTCTAGGTTACTATCTTTAGTTCTAGTTGACTCTTTTCCATTATGACACAAAAAAATTAAAATATTTCGAAATTCTGAGTCAGGCTTAGTAGCATAAAATAAGCATTTTGATGGCGCTATCCAAAACCTGTTTTTGCCACTTAAATCGTACAGCAGTGAACCGTTTTCAAACTTTTGGATTTTAGCAATGGAAATTCCTTATGTTCTCCTATTATGAGCCAAAATTTTATGGAAACAGTCCGTCGGGAAAGTGATTGTTTTTATGTTTTTTGCCAGGAGAATTTGTGCGCACCGATTTTTAATTTTTTCCTGCTATGCGGTGTGTACTCGGATGATGTTCCACCAGAAATGACAGAGTTTTGGTAAGAAATTCCGCCGGCAAAGTTGTTCTCAGTCCACCTGTCCCCTTATACCGTATACATTTTAAGTGTACAACACATTTCAAGAAACAACTGCAAATACATTTATGTATGTCACCTCGCGTAGCATTCATCCTCAAAACACAAAACAAACAACAACAAAATCACAACAACAACAAAACAAACTAAAAAACAAAAGTAAAACAAAAAACGCTTTGCGGTCGGTACTCATTTGATGTTTCCAACATCAATGACAAAGACTTGACGGTAAGAAATTCCACCGGCAAAGTAGTAAACTGTTGTTCTCAGTGGGGGTTCACAAATGCCCATATACTCAAAGTTTTTGTTCTCTCCTCCGTATATTTACAGGACCTGGGTATGTTATTATGTGACAACTTCCCAGTTTTAAGTCATGTACATTGTTTGTGTGAATGATTTAGGTTATTTTACTATGTTCCAGGATTGCACGTATCTCTCACTAACATCGCAATGTGTATAACCTGAAGGAATGTTTCGATTTAAAAGCTACAATATATTTTGGTTCATCGAATGTAAAATTATTTGTTCAAGGACAGGGATATTTTGTCACGTATGCTTATAGTCAGATGGAAGTTTAGGCACACATCCTGAAGGATGGAAATGGAGTACAACTTTTTTCTATATTGATAGATTTTAGTGCATTAGGACCTAAAGCCAATAATTTTTGGGGGTGTGCCAAAAATTTCTTACAGTGCATTTTTTGAAAATCCAATATGGCTGCTACCATGTCCAAAAATCACTAATTTAATCCCTTAAGTATTTCCGATAGAGACAAATATTTTCGGTTCCTCCGGTGGTTTTTAAGCAACGAGAAGAAGTGTTGGTAAAGGAATTTTATCATTACATTGCAACAAAAATCCAAATGGCTGCTCAAGTCAAATGCTCTCGGAATCATTTAAAATGATCTTAACACACCTCCATTATACTATTACGACGTATCTTGACTACATGCTGAACACCTAAAAATGTCTGCAAATGTTCAATAATCTTGTTAAAAATTGGCACACTCTGCAATGTTACTTGAACACCTCTAGAATGCATTTCCAACGCATCCGGACCACGTCAAGTGTTCTCACATTTTGCAGTTAGAGGCTTATTCCAGTGTATATATGCATGCTTTAGGCTTTACACTTAGATGATACATATATTTGATCATAGAACCCCTTATTTGGCATTTTCTCTGTAAATGGACATTTTCAAAATTCAGATGGCAGCCAATACAGCCGCCTTAAAAATAATAATAAAACACATTATATGGGTATTATATGTAGTTAATCAACTAATTATTATGAAAATGGGTAAATTACGGTATGGATAAGTTATTTGACCATTTTGACATTCTTATCTGGAATTTCTGTGTCCTTAAACAGCAAAAAGTTAAGATGGGGCCAATGTGGCTGCCTTTTACCTTCTTTAAACTAATAAATTTCTATAGATCTGTGTTTGTATTTAGTTAAAACACCCAAATGATATTAAAGTTTAAATTAAAGTATGGATGTGTTTTGAGCATACTAAACTCGTATCTGGTATATTTGTTTTGACAAACCTACTTAAAATTCAAAATGACGGCCAGTATTATTATGACTATATGGACAATTCGTAGGTTTTATTAAAGATCTTAAAGGACAGCAATATGGGGCTGTCCATCTTGGGATTGGGTAAAAAAAAGGCCCTTTGTTAACACACTTGAAAGGTCAAGATATGAGTTCCTACTGGGTATAGAGCGCAGACAAGGAATTATCCCTCTATCACCAATACTTGATGAGTTATGGTCACTTGGAATGATTTAAGGGGCATATTGGGTTTTAGGGTTGGTCCATTTGGATTTGATGGTAATGTGTTAAAATCACGTCAATAATCGGTCCAAAAGATACGCTGCTTTAAACCTGGATCTAGTCCTCGTGTCTTCCCATGTTTCGCACACCTTGCCAGTGCGCGATTTTTTCCTTATCCCCTTCCTACCCCCCCTTCCATCTTTTCCCGCGATCCACGTAACCCTCTTACGACCCGTCGTTCCTCTTATCGACCTCCCTCGCTTATCTTTTATTTTTTCACTCTGTCCAACTCTCTTACGCAAATCCCACCACTCTCGTCCCCTCCCACTCTCTGGGGCCCCCCTCCCGCCCCGACTTACCCTTCAACTTTTGCTCCACATTGCCTTTTCAATTTTCTCACCCACAATCAACCCGTATATGCCCGACCTAACAATGATCGTGCTTCGGTCTCTCCTTCCACATTCAATCCCTCCCCCCCCCAATGTCTCGACTTTCAATATCCCTCACTTACTCCTTCGCCTCTCTCCCGACAGTCCCATCTCCCCCACGACACTTCATCCCCTTCCACCTGAACCTACCTTCCCGTCATTACACTTTCTCACCTCACTTCCTCCCACTCCCCTACTACCCACCCTCCCTCCCGATCCTCACCTCCCCCATTACGCCTCTGGGGTCTCTCCCAGCCACCCAACCCTAACCACACCCCTCCACTCTTTACCTCCCCACTCTACGCCACCCCCCCCCCCCCCTTCCTGCCCCCTCCCTGTCCCAGCCCCTAGTCCAATTTTCCCCCCCTCTCTCCTCTCGCACCCATACGCGAGCTCGATCTAACTATACTAATTCTCCTTTCCTCCCCATATTGGATTTGATGGTAATGTTGTGATCAATTCACGTCAATAAACGTTCCAAAAGATTCCTCGTGCTTTAAACCCTGGATCTAGTGCATAAATATGCCCTTGAATTAGGGAATTGAGAGTGATAGCGGACATATTGATTTCTAAGAAAAAAGGCCCCCCCCCCTGCACGAAATTGTGCACCCCTCCTGAAATTATGAGCTTAGGTCATCATTGACAAAAATCACTATCAATAGAACAAGTCTGTACTCCATTTCCACCTGTGCCCATATTCCTCCTGGACTATAAGGACCACCCCCTACTATTACTGCTCTGTTACTACTGCTTGTCTTACCATTGTGTGCTACAAATTCATATACACACATGATATGCAATACAAATATTATGGGCGTTCCCATAAGGTGACACCTTTTTAAGTATGTCAGAAAAGGGTGTTCACCTTTTATGGAACACCCCAATATTTCATCTCTTTAGACGAGAGTATTATAGGCCATTTCAGGTTTAAAAACTGTCTTATTTGTTGAGAGAGACTGGATAGAGTGAGAGAGAATTAGAAAATCAAAGCATGCGCGCCGCTAAAAGCAAGTGCACTAACTAGCGCAAGTGCTTGATTCTAGAACAACAATTGTCATTTTTTTTATTCGCGTCACTTCATTGAACGTTTTAGACTATTCCATTTATGCTGAGAGGTTGTACGTTATCCAGAAAATCAATACGACTTTATGTGGCGCCGATTGAGGCCAACATTTTTTAGTGTACCAAACGTGTTATTTCTTCACACATGCGTGGTATGCCCGTCTAAAGAAGCCGAGCAGATTTTGATCGTCCCACCTCTAAAAGCAGAATCTCATAGCTTATTTAACAGGAAAAGGTTCAAAACCATTATTTTGAGTGGAAGAACTTGGCCGTAAATGGTAGCGCCTTGGTTTCAATTCGTCGTAAAGAGAGTACGGTTCCCAAATACATACCTTTATTTCTAAATAATATTTGGTGCAAATACAGCGGTTTTTCTGATTTGATCCTGTTGAACAAAGTTCAGCATTACGGTTTTGATGACGTACAGGTACGCCGTAGTCAATACCAGTAAGTTAATTGGATTGAAAAGAGCTGGTTACTGAAATGAAGCACGCCAAAAAGTAATGCAATGACCCTTTCACTTGCTAAACTAAAATATTCAATGTTATATGCATCCAACCAGCACAGTTTTGTCAAATTAAAGGCTTCGCAAGTCAGCACAGTATTATTACATGTTTGGCCATATTATAACCATACTAAAAGCACCATGTCACAATGCATGCCGGGATTTGTGACAAAATCGTTTGCGAAGAACATCGCCTTTTCTCAGTCCACATGTCCCCTTTATACCCCTTATACATTTAAGTGTAAAGACATTTTCAAGAAAAAATGCAAATACATTTATGGTATGTCACCTTCTGGCGTTAGCATCCTCCTAAAAACAAACAAACAAACAAACAAACAAAAGCACAACAACAACAAAACAAACTAAAAAACAAAAGTAAAACAAAAACGCTATGCGGTCGTGTACTCATGTTGATGTTTCCATCAATGACAAGACTTTCGGTAAGAAATTCCACCGGCAAAGTAACTGTTGTTCTCAGTGGGGGTTCACATGCCCACTTATACTCAAAGTTTTTTGTTCTCTCCTCCGTATATTTACAGACCTTGGATATGTTATTATGTGACAACTTCCCAGTTTTAAGTCATGTACATTGTTTGTGTTGAATTGATTTAGGTTATTTTACTATTTTCCAGGATTGCCGTATCTCTCACTTAACCTCGCCAATGTGTATAACCTGAAGGAATTGTTTCGATAAAAGCTCCAATATTTTTGGTTCAATCGAATGTAAATTATTTGTTCAAGACAGGATCTTTTGTCACTTATGCTAAGGCCACCCCCTACTATTTCTACTACTGCTTCATTGCGTACCTACTGCTTTGTCATTACCATTGTTGTACAATTCATAGACACACAATGCATATGCAATACACAATATTATGGGGCGGTTTCCCATAAGGTGCACCCTTTTTAAGTTGTCAGAAAATGGTGTCACCTTATTGAAACCCCGGGGGGGGTGGGTTTCTCAGTGGAAAAGGGTAGTTACATATGTGCCGCCGATATGGGTCGCATTTTCAGCGCCTTACTATAAACAATGGGTCGATTTTTCCACCGGCTACTATAAAGAAGGTTCAAATCTTTAGAGGTATTGCTATATAATGGGTCCATTTTTCATTTTTGGCGCATTTTAACTATGAAAATGGTCGATTTTTGTTCAATTTTTCGCTCAAATCACACAACGAAAATGTTGATTAGAGATTTTTTGGAAAGAGTTACTATGAAAATGGGCCGATTTTGGCAAGATTACTATGATAATGTTGTCGAAATTTCAAAGCCAACTATATAAATGGGTCGAAATTTTGGAAACCAACTATATAAATGGGTCATATTTTTTTTGTACATTTTGGTCACTATTAACATGGGTCGATTTTTTTACCCGGTTGACGCACAACCCGTACCCAATTTTTGGGTCAAGTACCACCCCCCCCCCCCCCCCCGGGATGGAAACACCCCAATCTTATCCTCTTATTTAGACGAGAGTATTCTATGGCGAGAGTATTCTATGGCATGCATCGGATCTTCTAGAACAACAAGTCATTTTTTTTTTATTCGCGTCACTTCATTGAACGTTTTCGACGATTCTGTTTATGCTGAGAGGTTGTATGTTTATCCAGAAAAATCAATACGACTTTTATGTGGCGCCGATTGAGGCCAACATTTTAGTGTACAAACGTGTTATTTCTTCACAACATGCGTTGTATGCCCGTATAAATAAGCGAGCAGACTTTTGATCGTCCCAACCTCTAAAAGCAGAATATCATAATGCTTATTTACAGGAAAGGTTCAACACCATTATTTTTGCGTGGAAGAACTCGGCCGTAATGGTATCGCCTTGGTTTCAATTCGTCGTAAAGAGAGCACCGGTGTAGAAATGACTATTGTCCGGCGTGCTCATAGTCCGGGAACAATGGTGAACAATAGGGCAATCGATTCAGTTGACTCTTCACTCAACATTAGTTTCACGCTTTATTCCGTTATCGTCTATGGAGCCCCGGACTGTGGCTCCCACCGGACTATATCTGCTTTCACACCGGTTCCCAAAATCATACCTTTATTCTGTAAATAATATGGTGCAATAACAGCGGTTTCTGATTTGATCCTGTTGAACAAAGTTCAGCATTACGGTTGATGACGTCACAGGTACAGCCTCTATTCAATACCAGTAAGTTTAATTGGATGAAAAGAGCTGTTTACTGAAGCACGCCACAAAAGTAATGCAATGACCTTTCTACTGGCTAATAACTAAAATATTCAATGTTATATGCATCCAACAGCACAGTTTCTGTCAAATTAAAGGCCTTCGCAATTCAGCACAGTATTATTACATGTTTTGCCATTATTTATTAACCATACTAAAGCACCTATGTCACACTGCATGCGTGTTTGTGACAAAATCGTTTGAGAAGAACATCGCTTTTCGAAGTCATGTCGAATCCCCCACAAATAAAATGTCGAGATGAAAATGCTTGCCAGATTTGTTAGTCTGTTTTTAGCATAAAAATGGCGTTAGAATCTACTGGGCTTTGAAAAAGTGGTCATTTTACCGCCCCTTCTCATATTGTACCCAAGTTGGCTATGTATCTATGTACCTAATATATGTATATCGGACTTTGAGAAAAAGAAAGTATCTGTTATTAAAACCAATTTAAAGGGTGATGGCCAACTTAATTAATGTGAGATTTCCATCTTGTTTTAATAATCTCGACCTAATACCCCTTTGTAAAGTTACACGACGACATTTCAATCACATAGAATACTGTATAAAACCAAAATTGGTCTAACAAAATGGGGCACATTTTCGCTCATAACATGTTCAAGTTCAAGTTTATTCATCATACACAACAACAAAATTATAGATTATAGATCAAACGATAAATTATACATACGTGTATGATAAGGCCACCACAAAACGCATAGCGTGTAGGCGAGGTGCCTTATACAATAACAAAACAATATCAACTACAACCAATACAACGTAAGATAGGACTTGAGTACTTGATCGAAGGAGAGTATATAATCAGAGTAGGGTTGAAATGACTATAAGATACCCAAAGGACGAAGTTAAAGGTGGGTGTTCCGATTTATGTGTATCGTGTTCCGTAATTGATATGATAGCCTGGCACCTGCATAAACTTACCATAAAGTATCGTGGAAACGAAATTGCGGTTTGGATAATAGAAGCGATAATGAACGCGCAAGGCCTACACCCACTACGCGCAAACAGATGGTCAACCACCAAAACAGCGTCTTCGTTATAACTTTGCAAAGAGGTGGATTGGAAACTGAAATTTCAGGATGACAATGTAAAACACAGGCCTCCATCCGATATCAAAATGTCTCCTACTTCCGGGTAGATCGGGGGGGGGGGGGGTACAGAGGCGACGAACAAACATCTTTAACAAAAATGGACAAATATAATATCATGAAAATAGTGAGTTGGAGCCATGTGATAGTTTTACTATCACATGGCTTGAAATAAAACCGATGCAGCATTATATGAAACAAATACCGACGCCAAAACTTTGCAAACAGAAAAGGATACATCACCCGGTCAAACCATGACTGTTCCACTTCACTCGGCCATCGATTTTCGCTCGATATCTTAAGATACTCTAATTACAGAAGAACCATGTTATTAGATGACAGGCCTATAAGTCAATAACATAAATAATTCAAATTAGATGAAATACTCAACAAAAACAAAATCCTCAAGCCATAGACAAACTGGATCAAAGACATCGAACAATAAAAGAAAAAGACATCCACAGACAAAAACAAAGGACCGGGACCAGCGGAAAAATTATGAAGCAGCTTAGTAGAACCACGCCCAAAGTTCAAAACAAAAGAACCAACGAAGCCTAAAAAGTGCCTATTGAAAATGAAGTGATATAAGCCCACGCTGGTTGGACAAAGTTAGGCAGAGGATATTTGTGAACAAAAAGCTGTTTAAAGTTTTTCTTGAAGGTAGCAAGAAGGGGATGTTTTTTTATATCTGGATTCATGTCGTTCCAGATAAGTGCGCCCTGCGTTTGATATTGTTTTCCGCCAATTTGGTGTTTGTGGGGTCAAGGGTAAATGATGTGATGGCGCGTTTGTAGGAGGAAACTTCGGCATTGGTTTAAAAAAAAAAATTGTTCTGCAATAGGTCTGATGGAAGTAAATTCTTGATGAAAATTTATACATGAAGATACCAAGCTGATAATAGTAATGTCATGAACTTTGAGCTGCATTAAGGAATGAAATAAGGGGTCTGTTGTGCAAGCCAAAGGGAATTTGTACAGCTGGCGAAGGGCCTTTTTTTGCAATAGGTAAAGGGGAAATAATTTAGATGTGAGTTGTTTTATCCGCCAATACAATTGCGCAGTAACTTAAATATGGTATATGAAAGTGTTTATAAAGGTATGGAGGGATGCTTGAGGCAGGAGGACGTATCTTCCGGATGATACCGTTGTACTTCGAGATTATCTTAGAAATGTGTGTTGTATGAGAATTCCAAGATAGGTTATCATCAATTAGAATACCACGGAATTTGGTGGTATTGACTTTACTAATTGCGTTATTGTCAATGTAAATATTTAAACTCATGTCATCTTCAAACGAAACACGTATTAAGTCTAAGATTTCAAAGTTTAAATAGGACAAATATTAGCTTTCTTCAGACAGCAAAAGTTTGTACACTTCCGGTAAAATCTGAGGTCTTGGGAAAGAAGCTATCGGGCCATTGACCTTCAACCTAAACGGACCTAAACTAATTAAATATCACTACTGAACTAGAACGGCAAATTTGCTTATGACGCTTGGGGTAGTATGGAATTTTGAAAGAACAAAATTCAGAAGGGTATATCTTTCGCTTGGTTGAAGATGTATGGATGCCTTAAAGGTATATCCTATTTGCATTCCTCCTTTAATAAATACAGTGTGAGTTAAAAAAACCTACATTCAGAATAAAAAAATAAAATAGTTAAGAACTATTTTTGCTCAAATGTTTACATAGGGTTATAAAGACGGATAAACAGGTTTTCAGAAGACGTTTGTTTCGTGTCATTTGGACTTTTGAAAAAGAAGTTATGCCTATTTTGCTGAGAGACTTAAAAACCCTGTTTGGCGGATTTTGAGCCAAACAAAGATGCATCGTTTACATAGAGTAGCATGGTCTTCAGCAGTGATTTGAGTAAAAAACATTTAACACCAAATTATTGTTAAACAATAGAAGGTGGGGAATAATTGAAGGATTATAAAAATAATATCCCGGAGATTACAAAAAAAAATGTTCAATTTCAAAAATAAGAAAGTCACGATAGCTGGTGTAAGAACACAGTTTAATTGGATCAGCAAAATTTCATGGTTTTAACCTACAACGAAACATGGGAGCCAAAGTGAAACCACAGAAGGTTTTGTATTCCGCTTGAAAAAAAACCAGTGCGATATTGAATTTTAAGTTTTAATTCCAATTTATTTACAGAAAACTTCAGCTTTATTTCTTCTCGCAATTTATGGACGCTGAGTATACTGCATTTGTGCAAAATATTTACCTTAGAGATATAAAACAAAAATCTCTGAGCAGTTTCATTATGTTCATGAACTGCGACATTGATATGGAGTGATTTTCAATAACTGACTCTTTATGATTGAACAATGGTAAATTAATTTGTTGAAGATGTTTTGCTTATAATTATATGTTACACAATCGACCGTTTTATTCAAACTGATATGTTTTGTGGAGAAGAAATCGATACCATCTGAAATTGCATGTGTGAATTGTCTTTGCTATAATGTGTTATGGTATACGTCGGTGTCAGTATCTCCGCATTGTATGGCTAAAATCGGCCAAACAGAATTTTTAGGTCTCTTCGCAAAATTGGCATAGTTTCTGAACCCAGAGTCCGAAAGACACCAACTCCTACTTACGAAATAAAAAAAGACGATTGTGGTCAGATGCAGTTGAAGAAAATTCAGGCCAAACTCTTACAGTCTGACAGTTAAACAATTCCCTCTGCCTGAACCGACTGAACTTGCTAGTGGAACCAAGGCCAGGTGATATGGAGAGACATGATTGATGCCTATGACATTATTTCTCTCAGGGGTGTCAGCCAATAAATCTGAAGTGTCATCCTCTGTTTGCTAAGCTGATGTTATGACACTTCTCGTTTGTTTGATTACCCCCCCCCCTGTGCAATAACTGTTGTCAACAATATATTTTTGAAATTCTTTGCACTTTACACATTACTATTGAATACCATCCTGATTACTTTGTATATTACATACAGGTACGAGCTAGTCAGTCTTACGTTACGATGTCTTTGCACAACTGACAATAGTATGCCGTTCGTCTGCCAATATACAATATTACTAGTACATGTGTAATTTCTGTCACAAAACTTGATGCATGCAGTAGACCGGTTGTTACCAATCAAAACAAAAATAGGGGTCAACTACGCCTTAAATTTAGTACTGCAGGCTGTGAAGTCAACTCCAATCCTAATGCTATGAAAGATTCAATAGTAGATTTCAAATTAAGTGAGACTCCATACATATTTCGATAGGGGGATATTGATATGGGGTTGAAACCCCGGCCAAGCGTAGACCAGACCGTTGCTGCCATTACAAAACATATTGTGTCCTTGGTACAAAGCTACTGTACAGAATCGGCTTATTGGAAACTGATGCATTCAGTTCTACAATTCGTCATCTTTCTTCAGTCTTCTGGCCGGGAGGGGGGGGGGGGGCTGGGTGAGTCTTTCCCCCTCTCCGTTCCCTCTCTGACGCCGCCACTGGCTTTTATAGGGGGGTTTCTGCAGCTAAAGGGTTTTCTGAGTGCTGCTGAGTAGCATTTATATGCATTTATAAGGTAATCGTAGAAATTAACAGGCAGTTTCCGTAATTCTAATGGGAAAACGTTGGCAATAGAAGTATCACGTGTTTTATCGTAAAAATAACACAAGTCATCTTCGTAAAATATACGATTTACTAAATGCAAGCAAACAGTAACTCATTCTTTTCTTTTAAAATGTAAACAGCAGTTTAACCAAAACCAACCAAAACATTTTTGCAATTGTATGCCCTTTTTAATTCATTTGTTTGGTAGAAAAGCCCGAAAATTCCACAAACATTAAAACAATTGGAATATCTTAGCAACTGAAGAAGATATAAATGTGAAAAAGCACTAAAACTTTCAAGTATAATAATTTAATATAAAATCGCAATTTTAATAGCCAATGGACTCTTCATATTTTATTATCTTTTTAAAGAGCAGACTTCATCAGCGGACTTCAAATACATTAACATTGTTCAAGACGATCTTCAAAAGACACTTTGCTTGTTCGTTGAAATTCAGGATTAATTGACCAACTGCAACTTGCACAGCTATTCGATGTTCACAAAAATAAAAGAAATCCACCAAAAAAACGTTGGCAACGGAAAAAGACCACCAAGTTTAAAAAAAAAGAGTTCCAGCCATATAAAGTTAGTAAATAAAAAGAGAGCACCAAGTATACTCAAGTGCGTCTGCCTCATTGGCAAACTTGGTCCCATTTCTTCAATACAAAAGAAAATGCAAACGTCTGCATTCATTCAGGCAACCTGAAAATGTTAGGACCACTCTGATATGCGGCTTTCATGGTCTCTAAAAATGCCACCCCACATTAGACCTTGGGTATACCCGTTTTCCCCACCATCAACATTCATACAGCCCAAATATAGTTTTCTTTTTAGAAATGCCGGAGTTGATCGTTGAATTAAAAACAGCTCGCTTCAGTGAGGCAACCAGATCAGCGGAAACCTCCACTGGTCATTAGTATCTTCTTCTTTTTATACCAGGGTATATCATTCAGAGAAAGACTGGGCAAAACAATTACATTTACCCTTAAACTTACGTGGCTGGAACTTCAATAACAGTCGGACTGCAGATCAGCCGGACAACATTTTTCAATGAGATTGTGAATTAGTCCGTATTAGCAATGATTCCGACGGATCTGCACTCGCCCAGTCTCCTTGAATCATGAACTGAATCCAACAACAAGAACATAAAAGCAAGGAGTTTCCGTAACCTGACCAATTTTTTTTCTTTTCGTTGGACACAGTTTATTTTCTGACACTATGAATTCGGGAAACCTTAACGGAATAACTGGCCTTTTATTCCGATGAAGGATTTTCAGGTCAGGTTACGGAAACCTACCTAAAAGCAAGCAAAAACAACTGAAAACGTATTTCAAGTTCAGGATTAAGACGGCCTTTAGACAAGAAATAGGAAGATAATCCAAGCTCAACTGTCATTAAACCTTAAACAACAGTTACAAGAACAAAGTGCAGTTGGATTTCTTTAAATCAACAATGTGGTCTTATGAAGGAGATTTTCTTTAAGGAATATTCTTGCGTTCTAACAAAAGGCTTCGGAATGGAAGAGAAACGGGACCAATGTGCAAGTGGGGCAGAAGCACTTGAGTATACTTGGTGCTCACTTTACATACTAACCTTATATGGCTTGTTGAAGAGAGTAAGGTTGAGTCCAACCGGATGCAGTACAAAAACACGACCAAGGATCAAACAATTGATACAAGAGGTTTACCTGAATAAAGCGAAAGAGGAGGAGAGGGCAAGGTTGTACCCAACTTGGTGGGGAGGAATGGAACGCGGAAGAAACAAGTGTGAACAGTATGCGCATGTGAGCCACAAATTACCGAGTCACAGTACAAATGGGGGAAAGAATTATATAGTGCCCTCTGTAGTGTAAATGTATGGCCCTGTACGGAATAGGAAGAGAAAAAAACCAATTGCACTGGACAGGAGTCAATAAAACAATTACTGTGCACGTG
>JAMKCH010049389.1:0-10963 GCA_023653785.1 Ophioderma brevispina | reverse complement strand
TTACAACTCTTCTTAATAATCTTCAACCGACTTGATGGTGGTGGCTCCATAGGCGATACTTTTTCTACTAAATTCTAGTATAAACAGGCTAAAGGTGCGTGTTCCGAATCGTGTTTGGGACCCCCTGATTTTACCTGGAAGTAGTATTCTCGATTTTGAGATTGAAAGGCGTATTTTTCAATGTAGTCCTGAAATTTGAGCCCTCAAACATCCATTTCATTCCCAGGATATAACAAAAAAAATGCAGTTTTTTAATGGTAACCATCAATATTAGCACAGTTATCAATAGGGCTCTCTGCAATATGCTTATTGCTTCTACCCTCAAAACCACAAGTTTGTTTACCACGGGAATTGAGTTGGGGGTGTATGGCAGTGCAGGTTTCATATCAAGTATTAGAGACACAATAAAAATAAATCGGAAACAAGCACCTTTAACCTGTGCTTATTTGATCTAAGAAGACAGGCATGTAAACCAATGGCATTCTTGTGTCCACACTGCTTAATGGAGAGGATGTGTTGCAGTGTTTCCAGAGACACCTTCCTCTGTGTAGTGGGTTATATCCCACCACAGATTCGATCTGTGTATTCCATTAGACTCCAAAAATCATAGCTTGAGTACTCCTATAGGAATGGAAATTGTACGATATCCAGCACTGTATGCATTTGCTTTGCACCTGGGTGGGACCCTTGCTGCTTGAGGTATAATGCCAATATGTTCACAGACTTTGCGGTGTATGTAATTTGTACAAAGGACAAAGGGACATGAGCGTCTGAACAAGACTACTTCTGGTTGAAACTGGGGTAGGGCTTCCTGGCTTACGATTAGAACACACACAACTTAAAGCACAAATGAAGGGCAGTTTAATTGTCTTCCTGAAGGGCATTTATATTGTTCAGCTGTTAATTGCACAAATATTTATGTCAGGTTGATATGAAAGCCGCATCAGACACTCCTGAATCTGGAATGGTTTCCTGAAGGAAAATACAGGCCAAGCGAACTTGGTTACGAAGAATGTGGCAGACATCTTACAAAAATGGCCAGTACCTGGCATGTCGCATTTATTCTGCTGGCCCAGCGCTTTGCTCCGCACGCCGTCGTGGCGCGCGCTGCGGGCCTCTTCCAGGATTGGAAGCTTGGCTGAGAGGTAGGTATTGGAGATTAATTTGCATTTTGGGGGGTTGTTTGTTCCATTACTTAGTGTGGTTTTATGGCGTGTATTCCCGTAGGTTTTCATGCTTAACTTTATTTTTGTTGCTTTTGGGTTTCAATAGGGCCTAAACTGTCAGGAAATGGCGGGAAATTTCAGACTGCTGCCCCCTTCAAGGGGGGAATGTTAGTACAGGGAAACTTTTAAAATCGATGAGTCATATTATTACGATGAGTTGCTTTACCTTAATTCCAATGTTGATGTTATTACAAATTGCCTCCCAAGGCAGATGCAAAGAAATCTCCAAAAAAAACACCACACTAAAAGATAACTGACCGGTCCTAACTCTATGACGTAATGATTGACGATTGGCAACACCTATGACTCCTCGCCCCTTCTTTAAACTCTTGGCGCTCAAAACCGGTAACATTTTTCCGTTTTGCTCGTGTTTGAGCACCTTTTTAGAAGTGTTCGCTTTTTGAAGCCCAAGAAATCCCCCGATCCATATAAAGCTAAATTATCTGTCCTGGTTAGATTTTTGGCTATAGATTTTATGTCAGGAAGAGCGGGAATTTAGGCATATATTCACGACTTTAACCGTGGTGAATTTCATTAGGTTCGGAATTTTGCAACTGGTATGTAATTATGAGGCATCGGACCCTTTTTTCCGACCTAAATTACAACGGACTGGGTCGTCGCTCTCTAGGGGAGCGGTGCGGAATCCTTCTAGTCGCGCCGCTTCTGGCCAAAGCATTCTGTGGTCCGGCGATGTAGACCTGCTGATAGGTCATCCACGGCTTCTTCCTCAAGCGGACATCCATCAGTCAGAGATGGCTTTCGCTGGCGGTTATGCCGCCCGCGAAAGGCAGAAAAAGTTGACCCGTGGCTCCCGATTGGTTTTCTTGTTATTTGCAGATATAGCGCTTGGTACCGAACAAATGAACTTTTCCTCCCTGACAGACGATCTCATGTTCATCTCGGGAGAAAACATCAGGTTGCGTAAGGATGCAGCGTTTTTCGTTCTGGCCAGGAAGCCAGGCTAAACAGTACAGGGGAAGCGCCCGGTCCGCCGCCAGAAAATAGGTACACGCAATACCGCATGTAAAGTTCGAGCTAGACGGCGCCCTTGAAGCATAGCACTAAGAAATAGCGTCTTCAGAGAGAATCTCCCTCTCAAAGTCGGCAAGTTTCACGGATCGAATTCGGCGGCTTTGAAATATAATCCAATACCAGATATGAATTGCGGACCGGTAACTCTGGACTGATAACAGCTAATCCAGAATCGAACCTTCCGCAAGGAAGCCAGCAATGGCCGTTATAGAGGGGCGAGTGGAGAGACACCTCTCTCACTGACAGATTTCGCAAGGGTGTTCCGCAATAATATGGAAATCATGTCGGCCATCTGTTGGCAGGCTGCGACGTTTTTCCTCAATCTATGTAAGGGAAATTCATAGTCAGGAACGAAGAGCTAGCGCCCATTTTGCTTGATCGGTTCTGTAATTACGCACGCGAAATCCAGCAAACACTAGATAAGTCTATCGGTAGTAAAACGCAATGGAAATGGTTAGTCTGACTTAAGGTGTGTGGTTGTTTGTACTATGTACCACTATTTATACAGTGTGAATCGCGATCTCGTTTGACTGTGGTATGTAACATCCGTTCGTTCAGGATCGAGGAATTTTCAGTGAACTGTACGGTCCTTGACTCTATGGCAAAATGTATTGCTCATTGTACCTCCGTCCACTGGTCCGTGCCAGTCTGGATGTTGATGCAATTTGTAATACATCGACATTGGGAATTAAGGAAGAAATCAGCACAAAAAAAAAAAGTGTTTGATTGTCCTCGTCCGACCAGCCCGACACTAATTTTGCGCAAGCAGGGTTAAAAAAAAAATTTTTTCCTTTACTGTGCACAAGAATCAACGACCCTAATTTTGAAAAAAATGTCCAAAAAAAGTTTTTTTTTTCACAATTGGAACTTTCAAAAAGGTAAAAAAAAAATGATGTTTAAAAAACAGTTTTCCATGTTTCGTTGGGTTAATAATGTACAAAGATGCATTTCAGTTAGAATCAACTTGATTTTTAGTGTTATTAACTATTAATACAAAACAAGAATGTTTTAAATACAGGGTTCGAGTGGAAAGGAAAATAAAAAAAAGAAGGGTGGTAGATTCTCTCCGCCGACCGACCAAATTCAAAAAAGTCATCTATATGGACAATCAAACAAATTTTTTTTTTTTTGGGACCTCATCGTAATATATGTCTCCAAAAACCGAAGTGTTTACCTTTATATAGATGAGGTTTGCTAACAGGTCCAATGTTGATTCCCGCCCAAGGCCCAGCCCCCTACAGAGCCAAGCGGTTGATTTAGTTGGATTTGGGGCGCCAAGGTCTTTAAAGAGGGCGTGGAGTCATAGGTGTTGCCAGTCGTAATGCAATGAGTCATAGAGTTAGGGATACGGTCAGTATGGTTTAGTGTGTAGTGTTTGGGATTTCTGCATTGCCTTCCTTGAGGATTGCAATTTCCCATTGTAATATTTTTCCCCCCCCAATTCAAAACCTTGCTGACCACCAGGTATATTTTGTCATACCTCATCTTATATGATAATATGTTAAAACACTTCTGTTTTGAGGACCAAATTGTGTTTGGTACACTAACCGTTCGTCTACTCTTCACCCTAAGGATTAGAAAAAGTACCACCTCACTACTATTTGCCACCCCCCCCCCCCCACCCCAGGTTCCAACTTTACAGTTTAAGGGGGTATAGCCCCATAATGGTTCAAGATCACCCTGGGGTAACTGCTCCGATTTGTTGAAAGTGGTGTCAAAGTGATTCCTTGTGTCATATGAAAAAGAAAAATGCATTTGGAACTGATTTGTTGATCTCACCAAATGTTGAACATCCAGGGAATGTTTTGGTGAACCCCCATGACCATGTAGACCTTGCTACATTTTGCTGATTAAGAGACATCCAAATGTCACACACTGTAATTGTAAAATAATAAATTTTTGGATCCTGGGAGACACTACAAACAACTTATCACAAGGTCAAAAAAATATGAGCATGGATAAATTTTACCCAGGATGACCTAAAAATTATGGGACGACTAATAGCGCTTAAACTAAGGTTCAGAACCTTAGGCCAAAGATATAATTTTTCTAATCATTATAAGGAGACGCAGGTGTTAATGTACATTTAAAACAACAATTTGACCATTTAAATTTTTTACCGGTAGTAACATTTTCCCCTTTGAAGAAGGGGGACCGGAAGCGTCCGAAAATTGCACCCCCATCATGTAACCTATTGATGAAAAAAACGCAGAAAATCAACCTTGAATGACCCATAATGACATTTGATCCACTAAACCAATACAAACGGTCTTCGGACAGTCAAGGCGCCACCCACCCCACCAAGTTTGAGGAGATGTGCGAACCCTCGTCTTGAGAAAATAGACGCGCGTCAGACACGGTCAGACAGACAGACCACCAGTATTATAGATTGCAGCCTCTATCACATAATGCTTGTCTAAAATATGTGTGGCCATTGTTTGCAAGCAAGTTTTTTTGCAACTTATGCCACACAGCATTTTCTTTCCAACGTAGAGCCTCTAAATACCACGCAAGTATCTACACAGGACATAGAAGATGGGAATAAATCACAAAAAAATATTGCTGCAAACAAATCTGTGAATCAAAGTTGTTTTGGCATTGGGCTTGTTTTGCCAATACTTTGAATTCTAAAAAACACTTGCATTGCAAACTTTTTCAGTTACATCACCAGATACTGTTACCTGTGGGATTAGTAATACGGGATTCAGTACCGTCCTAGTTGGGTATGCGCTTTCATATTTTTGGTTTTGATTTGGTAAAATAATTCTGTTTCAGAGGGAATTGGGATTTCTTGGTTACACCATTTAACTTTACTTAGCATTTTGTTTGGATTTGGATTCCAGGTTATGGCTGAGCTCAACACAGTACATGTTGTTTCATAGCCTAGAATATATTCTCTCATACAGCAAAAATTACATAATTTGAAAGTTTCTATTGCCAACTCTATTGTTACGGGCCCAGAATAGCCTAAATGGTTCTAAACAAACGCAGGGAAAAACATCATGTGAACAAAGCAGATTTTTGTGATTTCTTTTTCTTCACTTTAATTATGTAACGCCAAAAGGGGAGCCACTGGTTGGTTGTTGATCAAAGCAAAACATCAATGACCAACATAATTTACACATACAATCAAAGGGTGAAATGGTGGGCGTCATAATTTCATAAAATTGTGTTAAGTCTAGGAAAAATAGATTATATATTCAGTTTTGTTGTGATATGAAATGTCCTGAACTTATTTAGGAAGGCGACCTGCATTAACCCTATATTTTAAAACAGTCCGAAAAACCCCATTTGTCGCTTCAGAAGAGTGGAAAATGCTCATTCACTGGTCACAATGTGGGCTTTCCAACAGTGCGATAATTTTAAAATTCAAATGTCCATGAATTGTTCACGCAAAGTCAATATCGTCGAGCTGTATTAGACTTATCATGACCGTAGGCGGGATTTGTAGGGAAATAACGCTTTACCAACGACAAAGAAACCATATAACGGCCTAGAAACTAAGGCGAGTCCGGAAACTTAAAAGTTCATAAATCTAATCGACGAAAATGTCAAACATGGCGGCCATTGACGCTAATCCACAAGCGTGTTTGAAAAGCTTGTCGCGACACAAAGTTGAGTGAAGCTTCCGTCGAATCATTTCAAAGTCCAACGCCAAACACTGCGTTTATTCTTCACCAACAGGGTCGCTGTAAAAACTAAGTCCACACAATCAAACAAAAAGTAGAAGCGACATTGATAAATTTACTTTCATCCTGACCGACTCCAACCACCAAACTGATTCTCCGAGGGTTTGTTGACATCCAAGAAAACTGTGCCCACTGCTTGAGGCGCTATTAATTACAGATCGCCTAAGGCAGTAATCTATCAGAAGCAGATCGGTCGCCCCAGTTTCCAATTTAACTAAACTAAATTGAAACTCAGATTTGCCACCATAACTATCATTCTTTTCAAACAAATCATGGGGTTTTAATTTGAACATCCTGACTGTAACATCCTCCCCTCATAAGAAAAGAAAGTTGGAAATACAAAACTCAACTTCTTTTAAAAGAAATCAAACGCCTGCTTTATTCTCAAATTAATACTAGATAATGACCATGATAATTTAATTTTATTTACATTAATATGAAATCACTTTTCACGCTGCAACATTGCACTTATACTAACATTACCCAGTACAATCATGTCACATTTAAAATTTCAACAGGATCCCTTATATTCACTCAACTGAGCATAACACAATATTACTTTTATGATCCCTTCGACGAACAATCTATTTTTTAGATCCTCCACACAGCTCTAGTCATCATGCTTAAAAGAATCCTTTGATTACCCGACTGTGTGCAAAGAAGTTTTAACCATTTTGTTTACAAACAACCACCATATCTTCCCCATGCATACTTAATTAAGTTCACAAAGCTGTACAGGGTGGGCTGTGCCTTACAGTAAACAGTTGTTTAACAAGCATTACAAACATTTTTGAACATTTGCACAATATCACATTTCTGGTTTGACATGCTTTGCAAAATCCACAAATCAGCATGCACAACAATGGGGCATCACTAATTTTACCAAAAATTTCTTATTAAATTCCAACTCTTCAAAAAGGCTGTTAATAACTTTTCATCTTCAAAAATTTCAAAAAAAATTTACAACTCATATCCAAGTATACCAAATATTATACCATGTAAAATTTAAGTTGAAGCCCAACTAAATGTGCTGCTCATCTGATTTTTACAACTTTTACACACGTGACAACAGTCTGCAATCAGATTTTCTTCCCCTTTAATATGAAATGAATTCTTAGAGGGAATCTTGCAACATAATTTGCCCATCTTAATAACCTCCTATTCATGTTCCTCTTGGTTCATATACAACTAGGGGATTTATGATCAGACACCATAATCCTCATGTTGTGGGGAGCTTACATACACTTCAGAATGCTTTAGTGCCAAAATCAATGCCAATTTTGTTTTCTTTTTCAATATAAATAATTTTTCTGGTGTTTATTGAATTTCCTAAAGCAAAAGTAACACACCTGACTGGTCACTTTCCATCCATCTTCATTTTCTTGCAACAAAACAGCTCCACAACCTATGTCGCTAGCATCAACCTTAATTTTGAATGACGTCTCAAAATCTGGAGCCCCAAGGACAGGGGGAACTCATGAGAATAAGCCCTGATTTTCCTTAATGCGTGCTGACAGTGTTCTGTCCAAATAATTTGCAACCCTTCTTTTCAGCAAACTTGTAAGGGGTGTGGCTATCTCTGAAAAATTTGGACAGAATTTCCTGTAATATAGCCAGCCATTCCAAGAAATCTCATGAGTTCGAACGCTTTCCTTGTGGAATGGGAAACTGATCAATTGACTCAACGTTTGCATGTACAGGTCTAACTTGACCCTGCCCTACAACATGAACCAGATACGTAACAGTAGCATGACAAAATTCACTCTTGACAAGGTTACAGTACCAATTAACATTTCATTTATCAAACAGTTGTCTAATTCTTTCTCCATGCTCGTTCCCAGGTCTTTGCGTAGACGAATTCAATCATCGATGTATGCTGTGCAACCATCTATTCCTGCAGTAATTTGAATTTCATCATCCTCTGAAAGGTAGCAGGGGCATTTTTGAAACCCCAAAGGCAAACCAGTCTATAACACCCATCAGGATACAAAACGCAAACACTTCACGAGCTCTTTCCGTTAAGGGCACTCCCCAATACCCGTTAAGCAGATCAAATTTTTTTACTGACAAACTTTTTTGCCCAAATTTTCCCCAATTTTTTGGTCCCTATACAATTCTTCAATCCCCCCGGGTATTGGAATATGTTGGGTTCCCCCCCCCCCCTGTTTTTTTTTTTTTTTTTGTTGGGTACAAAACAATTTGTTTTTCGAAAAAATCTGTGGAACAAATCTAAAAAAAACCGCCCCCCCCCTGGGCTTTTGAAACGAGCAGGCAAAGGCGGGGAACTTTGGACCAAACTACTTTGACATGGCGCAATGATTTCCAATGTTTTTTTTCAACATATACTCAATTTCCCCCCCCTTTTTTTTTTTCTCTAAAACAACTCAGTTTTTGACTGGGTTTTCCCACCCCCTAATATTGGATTGCTTGCCCTTAAATTTGGGGACTAGAATTTTTTTCCCAACATCCCCATCATGCTCAATTCTGTTTTTGGGTTTTTTTTTATTTAGGCCCAACATCCCGGAAAAAATTTATTCCATAATTCCCTGAATTTAAAACTTTTTCAATTTTTCCCTTTCCCTGTTTTGATTGTTTTTGACAATTGGTCTTTTTCCCCAACCTTTCGTATCCCAAAATTAAAGCCAGAAAACTCAGAATTTTTTCTAGCCGAGAAACATGGTAAAACTAAAATCTCCTGCCCCCCCCTCTTCCCTCTTGCAACACTTCATTGTCACCAAATGTTGCCCCTGGTCCCCCCCCGTGAATTTTGACTTGGACTGACAACCACTGAACTTGATTTTGGAAAACGTCCCCTCATCCTTGGGCGCTCTCATTGAAATACCTTTTTTTTTTTTTTTGGATCATGTTTTTTAACCATTGACAAACAACTGATGAGGGGCCTTTTTCGAACGATCGGAGTTTTGGGGAACAAAACAATGTAGTTGGGTTGAACTGATTGTCTTGTCAAATTCCACCATAGGGCCCATGAAAATCTAGCCTGTAAAAGGTGACCCTTCTTTTTTGGGGAAAATTGAAACAAAAAACCAAAAAAAAAACATTTTCCACATGGATTCAAATTCCCCTACTCCTCTGCAACCCTGATCCATACCAAGTTTAATCTTTTCTTGGACTATGTTTGCAAGATTTTGTTCCAGCCAATTTCATTTGGCCTCATAAGGCCTAGTTTTGAATGTAGAACACATTTTACTTCTAGTAAATTGGGTCTGGAGGGTCAGGGAAAACTCAACCAATTTTCTCTGTTTAAACCAATTTCAAACGGTCCCCCGAACAGTATGCCAAAAAAAACTAGTTCAAATGGGGCTATTTTTTACCCCCCCCCCCCCTCAAGGGACTATTGTGTACTTTTCTCTCACAGAAAATTAATAGCAAAGATTTGAATGCATGGTTCCCAATCTTTTCTGTTGAAAAAAACTCCAAAAACCAATATTTGACCCCTTCCTCATCATATTTTTTCACGCTTTGGTGGAAAAATAAAAATCTCTCAAGGGGCACCTTGTTGGGACCTTCTGGCATGATAGGCACTAGGAATTTTTTTGATCCAAGTCCCAATTGATACATTGACTTCCTGAAAAAAAACAAAAATTTGAAGTTAAAAATTTCCCGTCCCTTGGTCTGATTGAATAGTTTTTGGTTAAAAAAACCCCACCAAAAAGCCAAAAAAAAAAAACTCGTTAATGCCTTCACCCAAACTGTTTACCCGACTTTATATTTTTCCGAAGAGGGTTTCGGTCGGTTATGGGGTTTGGTGGTATTTTGCCTCGGGGAAACCTAGTAGAGTAGGAAAGCAACAATTGATGGTAAAAACAAGTACTTCATTTCCCCGCTTCTGTCCTGGTAATGGGCCCACACCCAGTCTATTATCCAACTTTCGAAAAAAATGGTTTCGTCCAAAAAAAAAGCAGGGATACGGGCTTTAATGGTTGCTTGGTGGGAATAGTCTGATTGGTTTGACAAAACTTAATTTGGCCCACACAGGACCAAGTCTTTGCAATAATTTGACCCACATCCACCTTTTTAGGGTTGGGCCAACAGCCAGAAATTGACCTCCATATTTTTGTACAACGGGTTTTTTTTCTTACCCCAAAGGGATGTCCCCCCCCATTGGTCTATCATGTGGGCAATACTTCAAAAAACAAATTCCCTTGGCCTAAAACCTTGCGGGGGACAAAAAAACTATCGGTGGACAATTTTTTTGTGCGACCCATTTCTTTCATTGGCAGGACCACAACCAAAGGCGCGAAAACGATTTATTTCGCATTCCCATTATAAGGACTCCATTTCCTTTTATGAAAACAAACTGGAAAGATGTTTCCGCCCCTCCTCAGGGGTCAAAGCCCTTTGAACAAAAACCTAACAAAGCCACAGGATTTTTTTCTGTTCCTGCACTAAATTTTTCCATGCCACAAGGGGAACTTCTTGCCAATTTCCCTACAAAAGGTCACCTTCGGACCCACCAAGGTTGGACTTCACCCAACCCACCTACAGATGGATTGTTTTTTTTTACCATCCAAAAAAGGGAATCCTCCCCCCAATTATTCCCCATAAAAGTTATTTCCTTTTTTTTTTTAAAAAATTAGGGATTGTCAAAGCCAATTTTTCTTATTGGGCTTTTGACGAAGGCTTCTTGCTCATTTGCGCGAGTTTACTGGGGCCATTTTCCGGAAAAAAATTTTTCCATTTTCCTTCCCCACCTTCATGGGTTTTAATTTTTTAATTCTGGTCATTTGGACCACCAACTTATAGGGTCAGGGAAAAAAACTCTTTTCCACCAGCCAATTCCATTACCTAGCAGGCATGTGGGACCCCCCCTTACAGGCCAACATCTAGATCCCACCACCAAAACAGTCACTTTCCACCGGTAAACAAAACTCTGAAGTCAATGAAAATTTGTGTTAGGGGTGCTATAAAAAAGTTTCCATACCTGGCCCCTTGTTTTAAAATGAAAGGCACTCTTGCCTGTGTAACTTTCCCCATGACCCAAAAACGGGCCAAAAT
>JAMKCH010049387.1:0-11181 GCA_023653785.1 Ophioderma brevispina | reverse complement strand
TTAAGGGTTAATATCAATGAGATTGGTATAATATAAGTATGTACCAACCCCACATTGAAGCATAATAAAACAATTAACTCAGTTTAACTGAACAAGCAACACATCAATTGAGTAGAAATCTCTAAAGAAAAAAACATTTAGTGACCATTAGAAGTTTTATGCTTCCATTTTGCAATTTGACCAATGAAATGTAAATTTGAAAACTTCATGCAATGAGCATAGTATGATCGATTCAAGAGCGTAAAACGAAATATTGCTACTATAGAAACCGTAAAATCAAAAATAGGTGAAAATTCAAAATTCAATAGGGGACATATGAAAATCTAGTGGCAATTGGTCAAGGTAATCCATTAGCATTTTTGTTGACATATGGTTGTCAAATTTCGTAACGAACGATTTTTCACCAGGTTTGTTGTAACACGGTAGTGTGATTGGAAATAGGTAAACAGACATTATTTTTCTTCCATATATCTGTGGGCAAATACAGGTTCTGTACAGCCCACACTCATAAACCCAAAGCAAATTTCATGACATAGTCTTTTTACTGTACATATACTGCAAACCTCTTCACTTGACCTGACCATTTTGAGGACAAGATATTGGGCAATCTAGTGCATTTGATAGAGTGTGCAATCCAAAAAGGATCTTTGCGTGAAGGAAGTTATCACTCCTGCATATTATTAATAGATTAGTTTGTTTCTGACCAAGGCCTCTGTACTGCCTACTGTTCCAGGATAATTCTTTGATGGGGCCATGAAAAACACGCGTTGATTGGTGGGATTACCAATAATACAAACGAGGAGTGGTGTTCTGGGACGCTGTTTTGGAAGCAATTTGAAAATCTGCAAGAAAACATGCTGCCGATCTGGCAACAAAAACTTTTCTGCACAAACAACATCCCTGACGATGTGCTTGGAGTATAAGCGTCATGTTATACCGAGGTCGCATGGCAAAATAAAGAGGAAGTGCCATTTTCCATGCTATAAGGTTTACATGCCGATTTGGGTTTGGCGGACAGTCAGTTAGTAGTCGTAACATTCTAAGCGTCCGCCAGTGAGCGCGTTGAATCTGAGGGCAGAAGTCCTCTAGCCTTTTATTAATCCATCTCTCTGTTTCCGACATGGTCCCATGCATGGCCTTTAAAACTTAGGAATTACTGGCAGGAATAGAAAATGTACGCCACCAAGCTGTGTAACAGTGCTGTCATATACTACAGTGTTCATGACTCATCTAAGGTGTACGTACAGATATGCACTTGACTAGACCTTGCCGATGCGAATATCGTAAATATAATAAATTATAAAATTATAAATTATTTTTGACTCATGAGTAGTGATCAAACTATAGACAGGTTAACTCCTATAAAGCAGTGTTTCAATCCCTCAAAGCAGCTTTAATATAGATAATATAGATACAATTTTGCATCCCATGCCTTATATTTTTCCCAAATATTACAAAATTCAAATATCGTAATTGCAATTACCATTGGGTAATGTCAAATGTTATTTCATGTGACTTATGCTTGCATTTCTGCAAGTATATGTTATATATAGTGGAAATGTAAAAACACGAGGATTTAAAAATTATTTTTGCCCTGAAGCAAAGTTGGAAATATTGTTAAGGATTTGTAACACATATATGTAATTAAGTTTTATCAGTTTAAAAGAGTGACATTCTGATAAGTTTGTGATGTGTCTGAATAAAAGGTAACTATAGATGAGTGTTGATATCAATGTTAACAAACACAAGTTGGCACCTGACGTCTACTGACATGTTGGAGGGGCGTGCCGAAGAATATGCCCAACAGTTACAGCATTCAATAGCCCTTATCACGCCTGATTGACCGCAAATTTTAAAAGCACACGCCCTGCAGTTGCTCACGCATACTGCCGGGCAGTGCTTTTGTTTCTTGCCCGGGCGGTTGACGTGCGATGTCTCCTCATCTAAGGCTTGTGCTTTGAAAGTCTTGAAAAAAACATGCAAAAATGAAAATGACACATTTAGGCATATATTTGCAAAAGTATAGTCAAAAGGGAAGTCTGTCAACGCGGAAGTTGCATCCTTTTGATATTGAATTTTTATTAGACAAGACATACCATTGATTGACGATACATCACATGTGTCATTAGCCAAAGAAAGCACTTCAAAATTTTCAGGCTAGTGTAATGTTGAATCTGATCTTACAGGTGCCGTGTTCGATGTTCTGGGGACCCACTGCTTTACAGCACGTTAGTATCGATGTGATATCAGATGAAAGGCCCGTATTTTTTTCTCATGTCGTCCTGAAATTTTGCCCTCAAATCCATTTCATTCCCAAGATATAAACAAAAAAACTAGCGTTTAGTGGTGAACCATCAATATTAGCACAGTATTGAAAGTGCTTTGCAACCTCGCAGTTTTGCGTCTCCATCAAAACTGCAAGGGGGGGGTGGTTCCACGGAATGATGGGGTTTGTATGTGCAAGTGCCAGGCCTCTTAATCAAAGTGGAGGACACAATAGACATAAATAGGAACAAGCCCCTGTAATGAGCACAACCTGACTTTCAATTTGAGTAGGGGCCTTTCTGATTGGCCTCATTACATCATTATTCATTTCAATAATGTAAGCCCTTTCATCGTATTAAAGCTCCAGTCCTCTTCGTCATTGTTCTGATTGGCTCAAATCATTCTAAGTTCCATTTTGACCAAGATCGGGTGGGTAGCACTCGAGTGTTCAAATCGTTGTGTGATTAACACGATGGATGGAAGTGCAATAGCTGCCATTTTCAGAAATTCTCATCACACCTGCCTATTAGCCAAGTAATTGGTCAGTGGCCTCTGAAATGTTCTTCAGGGCTAACACCAGCACCTAGAAGAACCATTGTAAGACCAATGACTCAAGGAAAGATAAATTGAGTTATCCTCATACATGGCAGCACACAGATGTAGTCACTGGAGCTATTGCACTTTTACGAACTTGTGCTTCACACAATGAAAGGGAATTGTATGTCTCCAACATGTACAAACATCCTCGAAATGTCTATGGACATTAGAAATTAAGATTAATGATGAATGAAAGTTCATAATACCATGAGTCACAGGGAGGAAATAAATAGTCATATATAAGCATGTTGTATGTAATTTTTAAAGGTTTGTGTTGTAACTGATTATTGAGAGAGAAAGCTTGTGGGAGGGAATATGATAGTCGGGGAGGGGATATGGTCCAAGTTATGTTCCTGGACCGTAAGTTGAGGGCTATATACAATTTTTTTGCTGAAATTGATAGATTAGGTATGTAATAAGAATCTTGCCGGGGGCCACCTGGGCATCCTTGGGCCATTTTAAGAATCCAAGATGGCATCGCCATAAATGATAATTATTTATTCAACCATATATTATCAAACTATGGAGTTATAGATATATACTATAGGACCCAATGAACTAGTGCATGGCACTTATAAACATGATCATACTTCAAATTCAAAATGGGAAGCCAATCTATAATTTTTAAAATATGCCCTATAAACAAACAACTACCGCGATAACATAAACAGAAGTACTTAGATTATGTGTTAGACACAATAAATATATTTCTGATACATGTAAGTTGTAACATGGAGTCAATCAATATGGCGCCAAAACGTGAATACCGTCAAAAAATACTTGACACACAAGTTTCTAAATATACCTTAAAGTATAAATATTGTATCAATGAAAAACAATAGAATGTAAACCTATGATCATAAACCAAGCGGGATTACCAGGTAATCCCGATAGAATAAAAATGGGCAAATATAAATTGAGTGCCAATATATGTGGCAAAAAATGTAATTCACTGTGTCATTTGACTAATTTGACCATATTTAGTTTTATTTCGATGTTGACGCATTGTGAAAACAAATTGAAGTGTAGGTTGTTACAGTGGTTAGGATCAAAGGTACATTTCGAATGTCATTGACACATTGATTTCGACTTGAAGGCTGTTTGTAATGTAAGAATATTTAAATTTGTGTGAAGTACTTTTTGAAGATGTTCACGTTTTTGGCTGCCATTTGATTTTCGTCATGTTGCCAACTTTAAAAGTATCAGAAATACTTTTAATTGTGTCTAACAACATAATGTAAGTACTTCATGTCTTATTCTTATCGCACACGTTTTGCTGTTATAAGGCATATTTTAAAATGATTGGATTGGCTTCCATTTGAATTTGAAGTATGGACTCAAAAATGTAAAGATGCCATACACTTGTTCATGGATCCTATATATATAGTCAGTAACTCCATAGTTTGAAATAGGGTTAATATATAATTATCATTTATGGCGACGCCATCTTGGATTTCCAAAATGCCCAAGGATGCCCAGGTGGGCCACACGGCAGCAGATTCTTATTTACACACCCTAATCATCATTTTCAGCAAAAAAAAAAATTGGTATATACTCAAACTTTATGGTCACATGAAGGTTCTACCTGACTATGATGGGGGTATGATTGATGTATTTAAGAGATAAGTGGCGACAGTTTTTATGTTGGCAGTAATTAAATGTTGTCTCTGAGAATGAATTTATTTTCAATAAATGTGCACACATACAAAGAACAAACATTGGGAAGTATTACTGTATTATTCTAGCCATCATATCATACTTGTTAATCTTTTGTATTCCATGGTGTTGCTGAAAAAAAGGCTTCAATATGTGTCGGTAGAGACGAGCATTTTTTTGTAATTTTGCCGTATGATATAAGATCACAACCATTGACATGGCTACAATATTTACACGGCCAGATTCCCTGCATCCAGTGCACATTTTATTGTCCACCCAGTGCGACCGATTATGGAGTACCACACACATTAAATGAGGAGTCTGATTTGGAGAATAAAGCGATTGTTAGCATGTGCCGTGTATCTGTGTCTATCACATGGTCAACAGCATTATTTTAAGTGAAACAACAAGGTGCAGCCAAGTTGTAAGCTACCTTGCAATACCTTTATTCTCATTCTTTAACACTTTTTATTCAAAATAAGAAGCTATAAGTGACATTTCACTAAAATTATGGTAGATTTTATCTAACGAACTGCATGAGCTTTTTAAATCGATCAGTCCGTTGTTACTTTGCGCCTTTGACTGCTTGTAGCACCCACGTGTATGTGCTGTACTCTGTGATATCGCCTCATATTACACAGGCAAGAACCAATGAACTTGCATAAACAATCTCAAGTGTTTAAGAATGTGTAATGGTATTCAGAAAGGGAGTTTAACTTTAGACCTGGGTTTACATCAGGTTTAGTCCTACATGAGTGGACCTTTTTTTCCATTCAAATACTTTGAAAGTTAAATGTAACAGGTGAAAAGATTCTTCATGGATGAACAGTCTATCCATGAGGATGTTTTTTAGAGCATGTTGGAAGGAAAAAAGGTCCACTCACATAGGACTAACCCTGGCTTAAACCCTGGTTTAAAGTTAGCCTTCCTTTCAGAATATCAACCTGATGTTCACCAGTTTCAGCACCAGATGAATCGGACTTCAGCCGTATTTGCAAACACAGTCATAACTCCAGTCCTGTGTGATGTTTCTGGTAAATATAAAGATGGTATTGTGTTTGTATCCTATAACTAACTCTCATCTGGTTCCTGGAATATGCTATATTTTGGGTAGACGTTTCAAATAGAAGTCCCATGGATGCAAATGAGGTATTACAATTGATTCTGTCATTCACTGTGTGACGTTGTGCAACAGCGCTTGACGGAATGAATGGCAATACCTAATTTGCATGCATGGGACTTCTATATGAAACGTCTACCATATTTGATCAGTACAAAATAAGCAGACGTCTTAACAATTTCTAGGGATATATTTAGAGATTATTTGCGAAGGGCGCCCTCAAATTTGTGTCATCTGCTGCAATCAGTGTGGCATATAAAGGATTTATACTCTATATCTGTGTGGTTAAAATGTTAACCCTGCACTTGATCAATTAATTCATGCTGGTCAGAATAATGCAATGTATTTTTAAGAAAAACATTGCATTAAAATTTGTTTTTACCTATAAGAGTTAATCATGTAATTTTTCGCCCCTCCTAAGCTGCCGCTGCCCCTGTGCTGTATTGTGAGCGAGGGTATGATGCGTCATTGATGCTCTCATTTGATGAAGGTAGCTTCTTCTGAACTGATTTTTTTTGTTTGCCAATTTTAACACTTTGGGTGACAAAAGCACACATACATGTACACACTTAAGTGTTGGCAACTCATTATGTGGGCAGAGTTTCATTGGAAGATTGGTCCAATTGCACAAAAAACCAGGGGAACTAGGGGACAACAGCTGTATGGGTACTGATCAAAATGTTAAAGCAATAATAGCACATTTTTTGAAGAGCGCCCCCAATTTTTCAAAAATTTTGAGATTTTTACACGGTTGCATTGGTAACTGGCTAGTAAACTACCTGTGAATGGCTAAGCTCGAAATGTCTATGTGTCGCAAATGAAGGAATTTTGTAATTAGGATAATTAATATTGGAGATCTCGATAATAATTCAACGGCTGCTGGAAACTGCCTTCCAATATGAAATAGTTGGGAAATAGCGCCATGTACATGTCTATCTCTCATCCATTAGTTGTTTTATTGGTTCAGGCAATAAAGATAGAGGTCATTTTCTTGAGATGGCACTATTACATCATGGACGGACATAAACTTAGCATTTCCAGCTCTGCCGTTAAGTACAATCTGGGATCCCACTTCTAATTACAAAATCGCTTCTTTTATGATAAATACGCATTTTTGAGCATTCTCATTCGCAGAGGTAGTTTCCTAGACAATTACCAACATAACTGTACAAAAATATCAAATTTTGAAAATTGGAGGCGCTCTTCAAAAATGTGCTATTATTGCTTTAAGATAACTTTCACCAAAGCATACACCCTGAACAAAGCTAGTCCTTTGTCAGAAAGAAATAGCTATAAATGGTATGTGTATAGCCATAATTGATTGACTGTTGTATATATTATGGCCATATGGAACAGAGGAAGGACATAAATGGTGATAAACTGCTTGCATGTCTAGATTGCATATGGTGTCCATCAGAGGATGTTTTGAGTCAATCCCACGATGCTTCAGTTTTGGAAAATTTAACCTCAATATAGGGTCATGTGATCCCTTAAAAATCCTATTCTTAACACATAAAAACCCTGACTTCAACACTCATTTTAGCCCACAAAGCGTTAGTACTTAGGGAATTTTTAGCATGATTATCAAATTTCTTTATCCTTAAGTACTGACATGTTTTAGTACAGCAGAGTACAGGCACATTCAATGTAATCTTGGATTGATTCAAACACCCTCTGGGTGTCCGCTAAGCAACTGCTTAAAATCTGATCAGTCACAAGTTCAAAGGCTTTTATCTATGAAGCTCCCTAGACCTTCAGACACTAATCTTAGTGGCTTTGTAGGGCATAATAAATTTCATTTTCAATTTTTAAAAGGTGCAACGAGAGATTTCACATATCAGGCGTCCCCCTAAAAAATCAACAGTTTCTGATTTTTGCCCTGATGTAAGCTTTCCACAAAAATATCCCTATCTGAAGTGATGCTGAGATATGTTTCGTTGGTTTACAAAAAATTGGTAGAATTTCGTATAGGAGCAAATACAATTCACCTGTTTTTCCATTGAATATAAGTATCCAGATCACCTTTTTTTTTCTCTTTTACAGACGTTTCTATAGCCTAATACAGGTAAGAAATCTATTGAGTGTTTAATCTTTGACATTACTATTATGACAACAATATTTGGTGCCTCACAATCTCTCATTGCATCTCTTTTTGAGCCGACTTCAAAGGTAAAAATAGCTGAAAATGTTTGAATAATTTCCACATAATTCTGAATCCATTTTTCGGTAGGTCAAATTAGACGTGCTTAGCAGGCAAATGGGCTAGGTTTAGTGTTTGAACAATTCCTCTATGCAAAGTACCATCTCTGCATAAAAAATGATGACTAAGCCTTGATATATATGGCAGGGTTTAAAGAACTTTTACCGAGACCTATCATTAGAAAGCTCAATCCCACCGTCTGCACTACACTAATCCAAGTAACATGTGTTAAAATGTAAATTTCTGTGTAAAATTCACCAGATGTATTTTGACCATAACTATATGTACTGGATGTCATGTATAGTGATCTTGTTGTGTGGCGCATAAAGGTAATATAATGAACATTTTTACATTTGAGTTGGAAATTTGATGTATTATTTAGGGGTGTACTGGAATTATATATTATTGGATGGCTTCTGGTTATAAACAGAAATAATGTTGTTTAAAGGTGTGTGTCAATCGTGTTTGGGACACCCCCCCCCTGTTTTACCAGAAGTAGAGCGATTTTGATATAAGATGAAAGGCCATATTTTTCATTGTGTCCTGAAATTATGAGCCCTCAATCTATTTCATTCCCATGATATGAAAGAAAAAACGCCGTTTTAGTGGTTAACCATCAATATTTAGCAACGTATTGAATAGGGCTTTGCAATATGCATATTGCTTCTACCATGCATCAAAACTGCAAGTTTGTTTCCATGGTACTTGATGGGGGTATATGCAACTGGCTAAGTAGTGAAAACAATAGACAGAGGATCGAAACAGCACCGTAAAGGTCCATGGACCATGCTTTCAAACATTACTTATAATATCCACCAAAATTGTTTCAATCATAGTTGTAATTGGTATAAATGTAAAAATCTGCATGAAGCAGTAGTAATTGAGAAACCGTATATTTGACAAAAAATGGGGCATAAATCATGTGTTTTGACAAGCTTTCAAAGGAAATTCCAAAATGAAAGTGAGTATACGCGCTGCAAGCGTTGACCAGAAAGAGTGGACGTCGAGTAGAGTAAGTAAACAAATACGAATAAGCGATACGCGTCATGTCGTCATCGTGGAACGACTGCGCGTTGGCCCAGTTTCTTGCATAGTACACAGTGACTTGCTCGTGATAGCGTTGTACGTTTGTATCATATGGCATAATTTTTCTTGATGAGCTTTAAAATTAAGAGATTACAAGCGTTGTATGTCGACAGTGCCACCAGCGGATGACCGTTACCAACAAGGAGAACCCCCCAAACCCCATGGAGAATCAAACAGAATAGCTTTTTATTCAAGTTTCCAGACAAAGAAAACAGGAAAAGGGGAGTATCTGGATGTGTGCGGTGCGGTTTAGCCCACGGGTGAGCTTTGTTTACAAAATTGTTAATCTGCGTATTAACGGGGTCAACTCAACTCCAGCCATCTTGGATACGCGTTCGCGAAAAACAGGAGAAGGCCCCCTCTGTCAGTAGGGTATATTTATCCTGAAATGTCAAAAACACTTTCCCGCTGTTCACTTTTAAAAATCTGTGCTGCGGATATGATCAGGATACTGTTGAGGTACGAAAATGCTAAGAAATAAGAAATATCTACTCAGCCGTGTCCATGGACCTTTAGCCAAGGTCATGTGGATACAACTGAAAACAAAATCAGAAATTCTGATGTATGAAAAAGCGTGTCTGACAAAAAACTAGTTGGTCAAAGGTCATATGAGGTCACAATGTGGGACACGCCCAAGGGGACCATAGCATTGTATCCAAGTGTCAAAAATGTGGAAACAGCAAGCAAATGTTAAGGGTTAAAGCAATAATCGCACATTTAAGGGGTCGATATTTTGAGATTTTTGCACAAGTCAGTTGCATTGGTAATGACTAGTAAACAATACCAGTGAATGGTATTGCTCAAAAATCTGTGTCCCCAAAAGAAGGAATTTTGTAATTAGAATTAATTAAATATAGGAGATCCCGATAATAATTCAACGGAGGCTGGGTAAGGCCCCTTCCAATATGAAATAGACGAGAAATTGCACTAGTACGGCTATGCTCATCCATTGTTGTTCCATCGGTTCAGGCAAGCCAAGTAGAGATCGTTCTCGGAGGTGATGTAAGGTGAGCCATTTCATCATTAAATTTGGTGTTTTGAGCTCTGCCATTAAATTGCAATCAGGGATCCCAATTATAATTTCAAAAAATCACTTCTTGTATGACCATAGATTTTTGCGCATACCATCATGGGTATAGTTTACTAGACAAGATTACGCAACTTTGCAAAAATCTCAAGTTTTTTTTAAACTATTAAAATATCATTCACGACCCAAAATTGCCGTTATTGCTTTAACATTGGGTCAACATTTTTACCACTAACAGATACCACAATTCCTATGTGCCACTTCCTTCGCAGATGACACAAAAATTAGTAGGCTTAAGACACAGTATTTGACGACTTATGGTGAATGAAATATGGGGTCATAGAGTGAGGCTTGACTCTTAATGTGGTACGGTGTGTACTCGCGTAGGGATTTCATGCAAATTGAATTGTTTGTCGCTGGTTGGTGCATAGGGCACGAGACTGTCAGAAAATTGATGGGGTCAAATTTTTCGACCCTTGCGTTCTCTATTGTAAGGGGGGTGGGTAAATTATGCTAAAATGTGATGTGACGTGGGAAAAACCGCCATGTCGAACAGGACAGTTTTGAAAAATAAAAGAAATAGCTAAAATTGTATATTGTACTTTATTTTTTATCAGATTGTACAAGACATAACTTTTGATGGTGTATCAAAGAAGCAAGAAGTAAACAGTTATGCGAAACTTAAGATTTCAAACTCTGCAGTGATAGGAAAAACTCAAAATATAAATTTCCCACCATGTGGGGGTTTTCCCAGATCGCATACAAATATACACTAATATATACATGTTGGTTAAAAGATTAAAAACATTCTGACCAACACATTTACACATGTATATTCTGGGGTAAAATGCTTCCATGTTGTTGAATGAAAGTGCATGGTGTCAAATGATTCCTATGTCATTCTGAAGCAGGAAATGCATTTTAACTGATGTGATATTCACCATTCAACATCCAGGGAATGTCTTGGTGACCCTATAGACCAGGTAAACTGTGATTACATTTTGCCATTTAATTATCCACCCAAATGCCACCCCACTGTAATTAAAATTTTTGGGATCGTATGAGACAAATACACGAACAAATTGTCACCATTTTCAGCAAAATCTTGAGCATCAGGTAAATCTTACCCCAGGATGATCTTGAAACCATTAGGATCAAAACCCCACTAAATAAATAGGTGGTAGCAGACGACGTCAGTGGTGAGGCAGTGTTGGCGTCCCAAATATGGCC
>JAMKCH010049386.1:0-65689 GCA_023653785.1 Ophioderma brevispina | reverse complement strand
ACATTGGTTTATTTGGTCATATTAGATAGGCAATGTATAACATTCTTTGTTTTGATAATTCACTAGTCATGTCAAGTAATCCCCACAGACATTACGGACCCCATTAGACGAATATATAACCAGTTTGATACAAGCGGATCAGTCACAAGTTTCCCCCATTGTGACCTTCAACCTATTTTTGCCTCATCATATTGAACTTCAACCTGCAAAATTGGCAACTATACTTTTTTGCTTTGATTAAGTAAATGTGGAGTGAGTTATTGTTCGTCAGGATGTGACTGTCCTAAATGGTGGTGCCATGGCGAATGATGTACCAATCTAAGGATATATCGCTAGAGTTAATCGCCAGCTTTGACAGAGACACTGTCACATTTGAAAAATAGTGGCGCCCTCAAGATTTTCAAAAGTGGATATTTTTTTGCATGGTTTAAAGCTTTTTATATAGGCCTACATTAGCCCTCACCTGAATGACTAGACACCCCAGCGTCCTTATGGGTAAACAGAAACTTTTATAATTAATATCGCCGGCGACATTAGTCAGGCATACGACGGAAACTGCGTTTAACACAAGAACGCCCGCCGTATGCATATTTCCCACGGCATGCGTCCTGTTTGACCAGTTCCTGTGACCTTGTGGTGGTATATCAATGAGTACGAGTCTATGATATTTATGTAACATACACATTGTTTTGATTAAAGTTATGGAAAACTTAGCCTACAAAGTACCTGGATGTCCTTTACCCTCTTACTAACGTCCCCTATCGGTTTTTGAGTATGCATTTTATGTGGAAAATGTTATCTCTATTCGCTCAATGGCCATACTATCATTTGAGAGCACATTGAGAAATTTATATTTTTGTGAACATTGTAGCCAGTGCCGCTTTAAAGCACAAATAACACATTTTTGAAGAAGCGCCCCTAATTTTCAAAGTTGAAAAAAAAAAAAATATTTGGCACAGTTACGTTGGTAATTGTCAGGAAACTATACCTGCTAACTAGAATGCTAAGAAAAATGCTATTGATCCATAATCTAAGCGATTTGTATGAGAATTGGTATCCCAGATTGGACTTAACCGGCAGAGCTGGAATGCTCATTTTATGTCCGTCCATGATGAAATAGTGCCACCATCGAGACGACACAACCTTAACTTGACTTGCCTAACCAATAAACTCAACTATGGATGAGCGTACACACTTACATGGCGCTATTTCCCGGCTATTACATATTGGAAGGACATTTCCAGCCGCCGTTGAATTATTATCGGATCCCGATAATAATATTTCTAATTAAAACAAATTTCATTTGTTGTGACCCAGACATTTTTCGCGAAGCTTAAACCACACATTCACAGTATAGTTTACTATTCCTTTACCCAATGAAACCGTGTAAAAAATCTCAAAAATTTTTTGAAAAGTTGGGGGCGCTCACTCCAAAATGTGCTAATATTGCTTTAAATACAACTAGTAACCATGCAACTGTACTCAATCCACCTGTCCCACGCTTAATTAAGTTATTACAGTATTAAGTGATATCCGATATTATTCCTTACCAATTATATATAGATGAGTTCGAAAATATCCATTAGGCTGTCCGCAAAACAAACCATACAAACGGACGTTATCGCCTCTGGCACGAACCTGGCCTTGAACTTAATTCCTATCATTTTCCCAATATTTCCATTCCACTAGCGGGTTCCAAACATCAAGCCGATGGCAAGGCGAATAGAAGGTGATTTACATACAGAAAATAACGCGCGTATAGCCTAATTACTTTTTTCACATACGCTGAGTACAGCCTAATATTATTTTTATTTTTACTCGCGTATTCAATGTTTTTTTTACGTATACGGGCCTATACGAACCTATAACCCTCCACTACGACGACGCCACTGTCCTTATATCCCACCCACAGTTTTTTATGAGTTAGAGCCACATTTGTGCTTGTTGTTCTTTAAGATGATGCGGTTTGGTATTACAAGGTGACAAGAACACTTTTTATTTTCCTGACAACGCTGTCATAATAGACGAATCCTACTGGGAAGGCCTCGAAAGGACCCCTCTACCTCGCCGCCATTACTGGGGGGCATCCTGGGCCACCAAACAAACACACAGTACACACTCGCCGCATATTGCCTTTTTACGAGCTTAACGAAATACTACCGAATTTACACCTACCTTTTCGCAATTTTTAACAATTTTCACCGTTTATTTCCATGGTATTTATGGCAGGATGTGTCCGGGACTGGCCAAACTGGATTCCGGGCCAGTGTCTTACTGCTGTTGTAAAAATTGAGGTTATCTCGCTACTCTGCGTGACTGAGAAATGAACGCTTAAGGTTGACGTGTTAAAAATTGGTGATAACAGCCGCGAGAAATCATTTTTCGTAATTCAACATCCAACAAAAAAAGTATACAACGAATGTTGATATATTCCGTGTCGTGAAAAAGTGAATAGTTCCCAAAGACCACCGGTATTTGCGGAAACGTGACTCTTCCGGGCGGGTGGTTAATGTTTTAGAAAAGACGCTTCCGTGCCCATGTGATCGTTTCGGAGAGTGAACAAAAAAATAATTCTCGTTTTGCGTGGGAATGTGCTACGCTTGGATTATCAGTACACGTGAAAATGACCGGCGAGTTACAGTGTGGTATTTAGACTGAATGGATACGAGGATGTTTTGGGTTTTTACTGTACTGTTAGTGATGTACGGTGGTTCTTACGTCTTTAGGCGTCTAATGTCAGAAATACCTTTCAAACACTAATAAACGACCCTTGTACACAAGTTATCTTAATTTATATAATATAACAATTTTAATGATTTGTATGGTTCAAGAATTTGGTAATGTCCAAAACATTACATAAATCAACATTACACAATTACACACATGTTAATATACTATACTTAATGTTCAAAAAGGCGTTGCAGTTCCACGATGCTATGTCCTCTCAGCGAAACTCCAAATGAACAGCGGCACTTCATACAAGGGAATTTTCTCATCCTGAAGGGTAATCTTGTCCTGCATTTCAAGACACGGGGCTTTCCCTCGACGACAAATGGTCCAGAATCTAAATCCAGGTAATATACCCCATCAGTCTGTCGCTATGTCCTCATATAGGACCACAGACTGGAAATCCCTTTTGATCCAAACTGACGCTCTTGGCTTAAAAGACGACAAGACATTTAGCTATCAAGCTCCGGCGGCATCCAAAATATGAATCCTGGCACTATATTATTAGTTAAACTCGCTATAAATTATACTGTATAGTCCAAGCTCTAAGTTCAGCGCCTATTTCAAACTGCTGGCATCAGAGTCCCTTCCAGTGAAGTATTTAACTATCACATAAATGTCCCCTTTCTAACATAAGCACTTCTCATGCCTAACATACCTTACACTAGCTGCCCTGCAATTGGATTCATCACCCTAATTACAGTCACTTCAGTATCTTTGTGGTCGGAATCCTAGGTTCTGAATATTGTTGATCTCACAACAGACACAAGTTTCTAGTTTCGCATCCTTGGAAAATTCCCCACTTCCCCTGTTGTGGGCATCTACACGTTGCAGCTTTCAAAACAACTAGGGGGAATTCGCCCTTTTCTCTCTTTTATAGTAAACAAAGTGCTTTTCCGTGAGAAATCTGTTCTCAAATAAATTGAGAAAATAATTTTTAAAAGTTTAATCAGAAAAATGGAGCCATATAACAACGGGTATGTGACATGTGGAACTACATTTAACCATGTTTTAAAATTGAATTGTGAAAACAACATCGCATTTAAAGCACCCTTAAATGAAATATTGAAATAATAAAAAATAAAATTAGAAGCTTGTCAGATCTGGGGGGGGATGGTTTTTTCCATTTGGACCGATGCATCTGTACGGGCTGTCAAACATTCACATTTTTTTCATGTGTCATTCCGCTTGGCGATGACTTTTCACACCAGTTTTGTTCCATTTTTGTAACTTTTATCGCTATTTGTGATCCAAGAAATTACATTTTTTCCTGAGGCCGTCCCATGATGATATACAAATGGGATAACAGTTAAATAGTTTTGAGTTTTGCCGTCAGAACTGATCAAATTATCGCTTCTTTGTGGTAACCCGTACAACGTAAACGCGGTTTATAACGAGAAATGGCAAAAGATGCCCCCATCATGCGATGGTGAGTGCGCCGCCCGGCGTAATGGCGATCATATCTCCGTCGGATTCGTGTATACTTTGTATACAAATCGTGCAGATGTATGTTATTTTCCCTCCTGAGTTACAGTGCATAGATTAAATAGTGTCGCCGCGTCACATAGTCACGTATTCACATTTGGAGAAATTTGGCATAATATACGTTTCCTTTTGTGCTACCCCACAATTCAGGGCGTATTTTTATGGGGGTGTCAGACTAACACCTTAATTACCTGACAGTTGCAAGTGGGGTGTTAGATTAACTACCCTGTCTTCAAGTCAGTGCTACACAACCAGGGGGTTAGAACTGACACCCTGTATATTTTTCGATCAATGCAACTCAGCTGGGGGGGTTGGACTAACACCCGTATACCATTCAATGCTACACACACCACCAGAGTTAGACTGACACCCCTATGTATATACCAACCAATGCTATACAGGTGTGGCGTATGACGACCCACCCTGTATACCAGTCCAATATTACACATCCATGGGAAGTAAGTCTAACGCCCCATGTATATTAGCTGGGGGGGGGGGGGGGGGGGTTCAAGCTACCCCATGTATATCCTCCAATGCTACATCAAAGGCAGAGTTAGACTAACACCCCTATGTATGTCAAAACCAATGATATACAGGTATGGTCGTTAGACTACCACCCTAACACCGGTAAATATTACCAGCCGGGTATAATAGTCAATCGTGTCAAAGCTTGGAGGGGTTTAGACTGACCCCTGTATATCAGCCATACTAAACGCTGGGGAGTTGGCCTATGTTAGGGGGGTTTATTCTACACCCCTGCATATCATTTCATCCCAGTCCTGCCAGGGGGTTAGACTAACACCCTCTAGGCTTACACTCTGGTACATGGCCAGGGAAAATCCTATCCTTTTTTATAGCCCCTTTATTCACTGGTACATTAAAAAAACCAATTTGAGCTCAACCACCATTCCTCCCGTATAACGCTACTTAACATTCCGTCCAATGATAAAGTCAAACTACTTTATTTATTTTTGCATTCAATTGATACAGGTCAAATATTTGTTGCAGAAAGACCTTTTATAAAAATCACTTGGTATGCCAGAGTACTGTTTAAAGAAAACACATTCCGAGCTATCACCTTCCCATTGTTTCCTCCGATTTGTTAGTCATTCTTGACATATATCGTATTGATGTGATCCTAATTAACTTGCCATGTGGTTAATTTAAGCCAGTATATTTTTACCAGATGATAAAAATAACAGAAATGTTAAAAAATCCAAAAACTAAAAAATTTAAAAATATACCTTTTTTTGCAATGAAAACCGCTCGCTCGAACAAGTTCCATGATCAGATTTTCATTTTGATGTACTTGCACTTAATGGGAGTTTTCAATGGGCATTGCAGTGCACTGCAACACTACATGCGGACCATACGTTGGCTTAACCGCGCCATTCAGTCGGATCGGATTCTTAAGTGTACACACAGTGACCATTGACAACTCCATACTGTTGTCCTTAAAGACACATCATGATTTGCGAAATCAGCAACTCGAAAAAATCATCAAAAATCAGATTTTTGCATGTATGTAACACGTACCGGTATCCTAACCTACCCTGCAAATGATAAGACCAACCACCTAATAAGGACCGAATCGGAGATTTGAGTCTTAACTGTCCGAACGGACACTTACTATTCCGTAATTCAATGGAGAATCGTATCTTTGGGAACACTGCCGTTTTTCCTTCCTTTGCTGTCATTCTACAGCCGGAAAAGGTAACTTATGAATTCTACATACGTATCCTTCACTTAGAAGCTATTCCTCAAATTTTCAAATATTTCAAATCACATGATAGTGTTCTTTAACCACTGTGTTTCTCACTCATCCTTAATTTACATGTGGGTTTCCCTTTATTCATTTACATTTCATTATATTTCTGTAGTTCACAGCTATTTGAAAGTCTCATTTTTTTTACACCAAAAGTGGAATAAAACAAAAATAGCATACGATTGATTGGGCTTAGTTATTCTACCAGCTATATCCTGTGCAAATTGTACGAATTTTCATTGCGGGTAAATTGTTTTTTTTCCTTTGAAATCTTGTTTTATACAGACCCACTATTAAGAATGGGCATTGTACAGAGCGCTATGTAAGCCTCTTCAGCAGGATTCCCGTAGGGATATTTTTTCTACTGATTTTTGCAACGGTAATGGCTCCTTGCATTCCCTTTTCTTTATATCAATTGTCAATGGGGTTGCCTCGGCTTAAAATTGTCCTAAAAAAAAACAATTTGTTATGGCGGTCAAACACGTGTGATTATACCGATAGTTATCATTATGCAAGGAATGTAAAACTACATGATACAGGATGTCCCACTTTGTACATTACTTGTCTGTTCCGAGTGTGTACTATGTACTTATTTTAAGTCTAACATCTCATTATATGCATCAATTTGAACAAACATATACGCAAATTTTGATGTCAAGTAGGATTTCACATGATACAATCACTATGGAAATACTCATTGGGGGTAAAAGTACATCTCCCGCTGCTGATCACGGTCATTTTTGAATTTCGGAAGAGATCACATGCTTTGGCTCTACTACTTATAGTGTGCTTACAGCCAAATCAATCTTAGATGCATAGGACTTATTTAGCTTGATCATAATCACGTTGTAGGCCTAATCATATATTTTTACACATTGAATTGATGAGAATGCAAACTAAACTAAAATGGTATTGTTCTATTGGACAGATAACCTAGCTAGCTAATCACAGCCGTCCTAGTCACCTTTTTTCACATTTCCCATACAAGATTGTTGTACTGTGTTACATCATCCTCGCTTGTTTCCCTGATTTTAGGCTTTGAGACCTGCATTTTATGTTACAACCATCAAATTGTGGGCAATATCCTCAACAGAGCTCGGCGAAAATAAGAGAACCACCCTAGCTCATGAAAAGTGCCAGAGCATACCGGACACGTTCATCTGGTTCAGTGTCTAGCAACCTAAAAATTTTACGTTTTGGGACTTTAATAAAGGCACAACTTAAATAACACACGATAAATTGGTTTTCACTCAATAATATAATAGAGAGGATAAATAATAAAGAAATACCCTTCTAATAAGAAATACAACATAAAGAACACTCCAGACCTTTACGCACCTGTTTATTACCTCCTCAATAGGTCGGCGTCCGTATCACCACCACATAAAATCTACTTAACCGTCATTTGAGGGAAAATTATATATTAGCGTCGCCAATGTTTCCTACTGTATACTCCTCAAATAGGTCGACGTCGTATAGCCTCACCACATAAAAATCTTCCTTTACCGACCTATTTGAGAGTATATATTGTCGCCAATCTGTTTCCTACTGTATTATATACTCCTCAAATAAATCGGCCCCGTATACATTCACCACAGATATCCCTCCTTTACCGACCGATTTTGAGGATAATATAATCAGTGTCGAATATCCATCTAGTTTAATCATTGCTCCCTTTATAGTTTATAGTGAAGCTACTGTTTGCTACTGTATTATATACTCCTCAAACAAGTCGGTGCCGCATACCTTCAACACGTGAAAACGCTTTATACCGACCTATTTTGAGTATATAATAGTGTTGAATATCTATCATCAAGTTTATTGATTACTCCGTCCGGTACTAGAAAGGGATTCTTTGGGGGATTAATATAGCAAAAGAGGGGTTGTAGTTTTGGGGGTAAGAAGGTGAAGAAATAAGAAAGGAGATGTTTTTTTTTAAAGACCGACATTTGTTTTGCGATTTCTCCAATAAATATGTCGGTCATTTTAAAAGTATAAATAGCCTAGGTCTGAGTATATAAATATGGTTTGAATATCCTATCATCAGTTTAGTGATTACCCGCGGCCGTTGACTAGAAAAGGGGATTTCTTTTGGGGGATATAAATATAGCACGAGGGGTTTAGTGTTTTTGGGGTAAGAAGCTGGTTAAGAATGAAAGGAGATGAATTTTTAAAGACCCGACCTTTTGTTTTTGCGAGTTCTCAAATAAATAGGTCGGTATTTAAAAGTATAATAGGCCTAGGTCGGGAGTATATAATAGTGTTGAATTCTATCATAAGTTTTAGTGATTACGCCAGTCTTGACTAGAAAAGGGGCTTCTTTGGGGGATGATTCAATATAGCAAGAGGGGTTTAGTAGTTTTTGGGGGTAAGAGGTTAAGAAGGAAAGGAGGATGATTTTTCAAGCAGACACTATGTGTGTGCGAGTTCTCAAATAAATAGGTCGGTATTTTAAAAGTTATAATAGGTCGGTATTTGCGAATTAATCTCCGCTTCTTTCCAAATTTGTTAGAAAATGTTTTAACTAAAGGTTCTTTATGGTAAATAATATAATAAAATTTTTTTTTTTTTAAAAATCAATTAAAATCCCAAGAACAAACATATCGCAAGTCATATGGCAGTCGAGGAAGAGGTGTCATTTCCCATGATTTATTATTTGCAAATTTACCCGGTAATTAATAAAATAAATACTTATATTAAAATTAAATAAAATATAAAAAAATGCCAAATATCTAGAAACATATGCTTTATTACGTTTTTGTTCATTTAAATATGGACAACTTTAGATATTATTTTTTTTCAAATCAAGGTAAACGGAATAAAGCCAATATCTAGAAATTTTGCTTATTCGTTTCTGACATATCAATTAATTTAGGCATGTTAGGCGTAGGCGATTACATGCATGGAACTTTTAAAAAAATATCATACCCCTATAGGGTCTTCGAGCAGAGACGACATTAGAGTTGTTTGTTTTCTGTGGGAGCGGCGAGTCCTCTTGCAGCAGTAAACGTGCACACATAGGGTTGCAGCTGTTTGCACAGAGGAACCCATGAAATCAATACTCTCACACACGTGCAGTGTCTTTTGTTAGCAAGCTAGGGTCTAAACACTTCTGCCGACCTATTTGAGGAATATTGCCCTTTTGTGTGTATTGAAGATTATTCATGAGAAACTCAAAATCCTGAAAAGTTGAGCTCTGTTACTTTTTTTTCGTTTCCATGCTAACCGGCAATTTTAAATGGGGTGGGGGAGGGTCACCTCAAAAAACAAATAAGTAAAGAACTACACCCCTGAGAATCATTCAAACTCCTTTTAACTGATGCATTTAATGCTCTTCATCACCGGTCCCCCAAGTGCAAAGAGATTTCAAATAACAGTGCCCCTAAAAGATATGAAATTCTGATTTTTGCCTGGTGTAAAACTTTCTATCTAAAATAGCTCCATCTGAATGGATTAAGCTGAGAACCGTTTCTTTCATACCAAAAATTGTGAATTTCGTCTAGGAGCAATAGGCAATTCAGCCCTATGTTTTCCTATTGAAAATAGGCATACACAAATCACCTTTTTGTTTTCAGTTAATTATTTCTTTAGCCAAATAAAATGGTATGAAATCTATTGCATTCTAAATCTATATGAAATCACTAAATCTCACAGAAAATATGGATGATTTGAACCTCTCGTTGCACCTTTAAGCTGAACATAATTTCAATGGTGCATGGGCTGGTATACAAAATTAACCTAAGTGCACTTTCGTGAGTCTAGCACCTTCTGTTTTAGTTCATGGGTTCACTAGATATCCTTTAGAAAAGCTTATTCACAAATCTGGTTGATCCCGCAATCTTGCAGTTTTTGTTTATGACAATTGCATTGTTTCCCACGGTCCCAGTGGCCACTCGGGCTCTCATAATTTTGTAAAATACAAAATTGTGATTTCTTACAGAATACAACTGAATTGCACACAACATTTGGTACACATGGATTACTAAGGCAACGGTTCAGAATGATATAAAAAATCTCACATTTTTATGGTTGAGTCGTGGAGACAAGTTGTGGATCACGAACTGCCCCTTTAAGGTGCATAAGGGGGTTCATGTTTAAGTGTTACCTTTTAACACATATTTTTTTGGTCATTTTTTGTATTTGAAAGAACTTTGAGTTGCGCAAGCCTTTGATGAAAAAAAATTGAAATTGTATAGTTTTCGTTTCGAGAAAATTAGCCTGGGTCCATTTGGACCCTCCTTATGCACCAAAGGTGACCGTCGTTAAAATAATTCTGCATATATTTTATCTTTGACCAGTTTGTGGGGTTACCCCTACCTGTAACATAATGCCTAAAACAAATACAAATATAATTAAAATTAATTAATGTTTCATTAACTATTACATGCGTGATATGTAAATAACCTAAAAATAGGCCCTGTAACAATTGGTTTCAAAAAAGGTCTTTCAAAAAATCCTAAAATGTTTCAAATCCCTACTTTTGGTTGGTTCCTATTCTTAACAGTTTAAATTTGAGTGTACAATGTGCAAGAAAAAAGCAAAAAAAAATAGTTTTTTTGGTGTGGGCATGGAAATTTAATAAGGGGGCTTTTAATTTCATGCTCCACAGTCTCCACCCCACCCCCCCCCCACCCGCCGCTTTTTACCATATGAACGGATGGCTTAAGTAGAGTATGTGTGCCTATAATTACTACGTGCAAATTTCGATCTACTCGGAAGAAATTCAAATTGAGTATTTTCTGATGCGATAACAAACAGAAAATTACTAACACAGTGGCTAGGGTCACAGTGATATAAAACATTTGTCATAACATCAAAAAAAATCACCATCAGACTCAAAACTGAAGATTTTGAAATAACTTTTCTTGTGCATATCTAGTGAACATACATAAACAAAAAAATTAGGTCTAGGATAACGAAAAGCTGGGTTTTTCTATCAAGAAACAGGTTCGGTTAAGAAACCAGGTGTTTCAGTTGAGAAAACATGTTTTTCAATAGGAGAAACCAGTTTTTTTCAAATTAATGACTATAAGCAAGAATGCCATACTCTCTATGACAAACATTTATTTATAAAAAAATGTGCAAGTTAGATTTACTTACCGTGCTGTTCCTAATTAAACGCCCCTGCTTAAATAACCCCCACCCCCCCCCCCCCCCCCCCCCTCCCCCAACGCCCCCTACGATTTTTGGATAAAATCCAATTCAAGAAAATGAGTTAAGCTTACCTAAATCGCATGATTTAATGGCCGGGGACTGTCGTAATCGGTATCATAATGTGCACAGTTGTAATAGTTTCATTGTATGGAAAAACTTTGACCTAGGGAGGTGCGAAAACCGCGTCCCCCTGCTCGTTCATTTGTATTATTGGTAATCAGCGAAAAGAAGCGCGTGTAAGGTTTGATTTTTTGAGGATTTTTGCCCTTCCATTTTTGATAATAAACGCCCTACCTTTTGAAAAATGCACGCCCCGGGGCTTTATTAGAACAATGCGGTATATAGAAAAACAGGTTTTCCACGAGGCCAAATAACACACCGAAATTTGTCAGATTCCCCACAAAAGGGGAAGCTGAAGCTGCCTCCTTGCCTCCCTTCCCCCGGCCTCTGATTATGCCACAGCGGTACAAAGTTCTATTTGTCATTGATTTCTATTACATAAAGTAAGTGGTTTGAGGCATCAATATAAATGACCTTATCAGTCGTTTTGAATTAAATAGGTGGGCAAAAATGTAATGCAATGTTCAAACAAATTCAATCCGCGCCAACCGCACGATTTATTTGGGGTGTGCGACTTCGAAAAAAGTTGACTTTTTATGTAAAAAGGGGACCTACCTCAACAAAAAAGTGGTCATTTTTGGGACTTTTGAACATCTCATCACAAAAAGTGAACTTGTCAATTTTCTCTAGGACTTGCAAGTAAAAAAAAATCAACTAAATCTAAGCGCCCTTTTTCCCCTTTTGTGGAATATAGGGGGTGACTGCACCCCTGCCCCAACTGCACCCCTGGCATAAGGGGCCAGTAACAAGATTTTCTTCAAAATGAGCTCTCATTTTTTCAAAACTATTTTCTGCGTAAATTAATTTCACTTAGAATGCTTACCAATGCATAAAATCACACCTCAAGTGAAAGGTAAAAGTGGCGTTTTACGTGAAAAAAAAAAAAAAAAAAAAAGCTGCCTCCTTGACCCCCTCCCCCTAGCCCTCTGTTATGCCACCGTGGTACAAATTTCTATTTGTAATTTATTTCTAGTATATAACTATAAAGTAAGTGGGTTTGAGGCATCAATAAAGTGACCTTATCAGTAGTTTTGATTTAAATAGTTGGCAAAAAAGGTAATGCAATGCTTTTCACATATACTGTTCACACAAATTCAATCAGCGCCATACGCAGGATTTATTTGGGGTGTGCGACTTCGAAAAAGTTGACTTTTTATGTAAAAGTGGACCTACCCCAACATTGGGACTTTTTGAACATCTCATCACAAAAAAAGTGAACTTGTCCAATTTTCTCTAGATTTTGCAAGTAAAAAAAAAAAAAAATCAGCTTAAAATAAGCAGCCCTTTTCCCCTTTTGTGGAATATAGGGGTGTGACTGCACCCCTGCAGCTGCACCCCCTTGCGTACGGGCCTGAATTAAATGGAGCCAGTAACAAAGAAATTTCTACAAAAATGAACTCTCATTTTTTCAAAACTATTTTCTGCGTAAATTAATTTCACTTAGAATGCTTACCAATGCATAAAATCACACCTCAAGTGAAAGGTAAAAGTGGCGTTTTACGTGATAAGAAGTAAGTTTGTCCGTGGATGAGAGAAAATCCGAGCATGCTTCTCTGATTAGGACCGCAGGCGAGTTCAGACATAATTTCATTGTTTGTTCAACAAATCTCTCAAATATTTTTGGTAGGTGTTCTACAACCGATCATTTAAGTGTATCCTTCGAAATTGTCCTTATGTCCCTTACGTAGAAAGATGAGAGCCACATTGTCACAGCTGCGATAAAACATTCCATCCATGCAGCAACCTCTCCATCTGCAACATAAAAGTTGGGAGTTTGATCGCTTCTGCTTTAGCACAAGGGTGCTGACATACCTGAAAAAAGTTCAAAGAAACACAAATGGTAATAACACAATGAATTATCCACAACAACATGCAAATAAATATGGGTTAAATTTTAATTTTGTGGGAATGCAGATTTTCCCTAATTTGGACTTTTTATGGTTTTGCATGGTGAAAGTGATATTTTCCTTGTCTGAAATATTTTTTATCATTTCTATTCAGGAAAAAGAAGACCTTTCAAATTTGGTCTGATTTTCATTACAAATTCGCAAGTATTTGTGAAAAATGTTTGAAATAATCATTATTAAAAGACAGGTATCCAATCATGGTTCAATTTTCATGTTTTCTTCCTCAAATGGAAACATTCCAAAAATGCATGATTGCAAATATTGAGTTTTTATATGTCCAGCTTTTTGGATATAGTGGAAGCCAAAATGTGCACAAAATTGGTCCAGCTTGTGTGACTTAGGGTCAAACACATTTGGGGACAGGAGTGTAGCTATCTCAAGGCTAATTTTCAGTACTGTTTGATGCCATTCATTAAAAGGAGATTAAAGCAATTTAGTACATCTTTTGAATAGCACCCCCAATTTTAAAACATTTTTTGCACAATTGCATTTGTAATTTTGCTAGTGAACTATACCTATGAATGGTAAAGCTATAACTCTACGTTGTTGCCTAAGAATTTGTAAAACCAAAACGGATCCCGATAATTCAATGGTCACTTTAAACCTCACTCCGATATGAAATAACTGGAAATAGTGTCACATCCAATTGGAATTCGTCGAGTTATACACCACAGACTTCCTATTTACAACTCAAGACCCATGATTCTCCTGAAAGAGGCAATAACCAGAATTGAGGTGCCCAAAGTATTATATGAGCATGTATACGCACTTCATTATCATAGGTTTTTGGGCACCGTCAAAGGGGCTATCATAATGTGATTTTATCAACAAATGAGTCGCAAGTACCGCCAATTGTTTTGAATATATAGCCAAAAAAAGGAGAAAATGGTTCTTTGTTTTTCCTATTGTTTTTTGCTGCCCTTTAACTGATTATATCTTTGGATTAATTGGTCAATTTCATGGGGGTTTCAGCAAATGAAGCTTTTTAAATGTTGTTTAAAAAAAAAAAAAAAAAAACATCGAAATCTACCGACTTTAGACTCATTTTTCTTAGATCACGATATCAGTCGTAATTTGGAAGGTCCGATGCATATTTTGAAGACTGCAGTATTTTTAACTTTTTTTATAGTCAAATTTTACAAATGTTGCACAACAACAATCATGGCGTGCTGGCTGTGAAAGAAACGTTTATAGTAATACTAATCCATAATACCACCCCAGAGGGTGTTTCTGCACCAATCCCATAATGCAAAGCAATTGCCCTTTGCGAACTGTACGTAGTACGCACATATCAGTACGTTTACATTAGGGTAAAACGTGTTCAAGAAGTATAAGGACCACACACGATTTTTCATGATCATGATAACATATTCCTAAGTACTAGCTAGCCCACTTGTTTGGTTTAGCTAAAATGATTTGTGTGTGTGTGTGTGTTTGGGGTGGTGTAGCCTAATGTATGTGCATATTGCAGTTGTTGTCCCACTGTAACCGGCCTCGACCTTTTTTGCCCACCCAACCAAATCAGTGTGACATGAATCCTTTCTAAGTTTAATCGTATGTAAATGATCCGTACTACACAGGCCCCATCCAATCACTGATCAATGACATTGCTATGATGAGCGATTACCCCCACACGGTGTGCTGAAACATTAGCGAGTAGGCCTGTTTTTTACACATGTTGGAAGCCTTTTCGAATGGGTCGTTTCGGCTCTTTTTCACACCGTATGTCACCAAATTACACCACCTTAAGAAAATTATCATGGTTGTCCAGCTTCTACGAAGATATAGGTTCTAACCGTTTGTCCATGGTGCCCTCTTTAAATCTGCCCAGCAATCACTGGTGATTTTTGCGCCATAGAGTGTTAGCATTACACCTTACCAAAATTCACTTTTATAAATTAATAACAACCATTTTCGATTTTTTCTGAAATGTGCATATCATAATACACTTCACCTATGTTTATTGATGATAATATATTCTACAATAGAGCTCTACCACGAAAATCCCTTGAGCACTTTCGTCCAACTCGGGGGGGGTGGGGGGGGTGGGGGGGGTGGGGGGGCGTGATTTTGGTCTCAGTCTGCTAGGGGGGGGTGGCGTGTAAGCAACAGAGTACGCATGACTGTCGATAGGCCTATTGGAATGCACAGTGTGCACAAGTGAATAGGGAACATGGACAGTAACTGCAAATATGGTGTGCTTTTGTGTGTGGTGTGTGTTTGTGTGTGTGTGTGTTAAGAATAAGATTTTTTATCATGACCATATTGGGGTGCACTTTCTTTTGTGAAGAATTTGTCTTGTACCACCTGCCTCTTTAATTGGCAGCCTCAACAGAATAAACTGCTGTTAAATGATGTGGAGGCAGAATACCAAATTCATCCCTGGAAATTTCCCTTAACTTGTGCATTATGGGATGGATTCAATACACTCTCTGGACTACACACCATGGTTGTTTATGCAGTTACCTCAGCTAAGCACGAACAATGTTGTAAGCTTCTTCTTGGCTTACTGTCACTATCTGCCCTAGCAGTATTTTGTTCAGGTCATCTTCATGCAGTTTTTCCAATGGAACCCCATGTTCTGTAGCCGTACCACAATCTGCTGACAACTGTAGTTATAAGAAATACACACAAATAAACTTGTCAACATTTCATCCAAATGTAAAAGTATGTTTGACAATACCTGTACAGGTCAAATGATTCTTGTTTGAAGCCCGTAATACGGACGTCACAATTTGATCCCCCATGCTTATGAATAAATAAAACCAATATTATTCATGTGGCAAGACATAGCACTTTTCTCTTACAAGCTAGCTGTTAAACCGGAATAAGCCGCATTCTTCAAGTAAAGAAGTGGATATAGGCCCTATATACCTTTATTTAATTGAGTTTTGTTATTTTGCGGATAGCGTTTTAATGGAGTATACGCTTTAATTACCGTCCAGAATATTAAACCCCCTAAATATTGGAAAGTTGCATTTTTTCCTTACGAGTAAGATTAGGCCGATACTTTCACTCCCATCTTACCGGAGCAGGGTTCCCCCACCCCTCCTTCTCAATTTTGCAATGGTCCATGAACCGGGTGGTGTAACATTTTTTTGTCTCGATTTTATACCACCCGCCCTCACTCGTTTCTTCTTTCTTTAACCGTCTTACCCCCCAAACTCTAACCCCCTCTGTGCTTTTATACTTCACCGGACCCCAAAAGAAATCCCTTTTCTCTTCCTCCCGGTTAAAGTTCACAACTTGTTAACCCGCCATCCTTTATTACGGACGGAATAAAGCCAATACTACTAATGATGCGGTTTATTCCGTATATATCTATGTGAATGCGACTTGTCGTCAAATTGAGGAAATGGCTCCCTGCACCACCTTGCTAATCGCGATGTCTTAGTGTTATAGTGTCCTCATTAAGAGGATGAAGGCCTGCCCCGCCTGTCAAACAATATTATGCGTTCAGCTTTCTTTTTTCTGAGTTAGGGTCAATAAACATCCAACGGTGGCAAAACACACATTCCCAAATAATTCTTATAACATAGGTATTCTCTCCTTTAAATCATACCTAATTCATTTGCAATGTATTTACTGTATACCGTTTTGATAATTTGCGAAAACATGAATAACACAGTTCACTGGCTTCCCTGTGCCAAAAACCTCTAAGAATCTCGAAAACACAGAATTTAAAAGTGTGCTGCCAGGCCTCTCAGAACCCAATGTTTTGCTGACATAATGTGCCATTGATGCAATTACTGTCGGGAGACCATGGAATTTTCGTTTTTTATTGTGGGCATGCCATACCTCTCCAAAGATAAAAAATATCAGTGCTGATCCATGCTGCCTGGGCCCTCTAGAAAAATAGCAATTTCCATTTGAATGTTATCATCGCCTGCTAATAGAGGTGAGCTTTAGAAGGTCCTTGTTTTCAGATTCACTTCCGACCACAGGCTCATGGGTAATTTGAATCACCATCATCCCACTTTGAAGAAAAAATGACAAAGGTTCGGAAAACCCAGGGTGCCCTATTGAAAAAACACACGATGGCAACCATTTTTTACAAATAAATAACATTTTTTGACCATAACACAATTATTTTTTGTTCCATTGCTTAATTTTGGTGGCAATAGCCTCCCATATTTTGGGGTATTATGAATCCTGCTATGACACTTTCATCTTCACCCATAGGCCTGTCATTTTCTTGAAAATGGATGTTTTTAGCTTAATTGAGCTCTGAAGGCACTTTCCCATAAAATGCCCATCCCAATTGAAAATGGCATTTCTAACATTCAAAAAGTTGAAGAGAGTTTTTAATTAACGAACACTTGCTGACACTATTGACTTGCGTGGTATTTGCAGTTTTAAAACTAAGCTTTTTAATGACATAAAAATGCCCTCCATTGAACCCCACATACGAAAGTTGTTGACCCCCTGTTATTTCCGTGAGAGTGTTTCATCAATTTTTAAAATTGGATTCCACAGGAAAATGGTCAGTGTTACACAGCTTCTAATCTTCAGAAAATAATGAATCAACTATTCATACGATGGCCCACCGTTAAAAATTAAAACTTTTTTGATACGATGGGTCTTTTTGGTAAAGCGCCCTCGCATTCCCATTTTAACTAAACTGCAATAATCGGAGAAAACGAAAAGTTGTGGTGAATGGAATTGCATAGAATGGATTCCCTTTTCAGGCCACAACAGGTTTTGCCCACAAAAATAATGTGATTCACACAAGCTATCAAGTTACTGGTAAAAAAAAAAAAAAAATTGGCCAATTGGCAAGCCAATCTTGGATTTTATGTGGGGGGCACCTGGTTAATTCGCACTTTTTTTTATTTTTTTTCTTCAAAAATGGGATAAGCATCATTGAAGTCATCATTCGCCTGTGTTCGAAGTGATCTGAAACTATGACCTAACTCATGACCCTCTATAGGCCCACGCTCTACTGCTAAGAGGAGCGAGCAGTGGCGTAACCACGGGCCAATTACGTGTGGCCCCGAAGGTGCCAGCACCCTCCCCATCAGCCCCTCCCCAAAATGAACTGACCTTTTGTACAGGGTCTATAGGAGAAGGACCCATTCGACCCTCCAGGACTGCCTCTACACCCTTCTGCCCCCCCCCCCCCCAATTTGCAAAGTCTGGTTGTGTCACGAGAGCGGTAGTAAAATTTAACAACACAGTTGTCATGCAGAATCTTCATGTCAAATGAAATTGCAGGCTTGACCGAGCTTCGAACCAGGACCAGCCAGTGGTGTGAGGGACCAGGAAGAGAACACTTCTGACCCAACCTCAATGTAGCAAGAGGCCCACTTTGCTCCTAGGATAAAACTCTTTAGAATGCAACTGCTTGATTATACAACATTCTATCATAACCCACTGGGGCATGCCTGTAGAGAGGACTACAGGAGCAATGGACGGCACAGGATGTGAGAGGAGGGTATAAGGAGAAACCTTCACCCTTTTGCAAACTGTGCATGTAAGGTTTAAGAGCTATACATGCTCTGAAAACTACATCTGATGCTGGTTTGACATCCTTCCCCTATATAGCCCTGTTGTTTGATAACGCCAGTCTGACATTTATCCCCATAGTAATTATAGACTGCTGCTTAATGCTGCTTGGACATTTAACCCCTTGATAGAACTGTTGCCTGATTATGTCCACTGACGCAATTATGGCAGAAGGCATGTAATTGTAAACTGACTTTTTGCTGGGCTTTACAGGTTATTCTTAAAATATCCTCTGGACTGATGGTGCAAGCGAATGCCATGACCCGTTCAAGACCTGTCTCAGGAATTTTTTAGGGGAGGGACATTTTTTTTTGAAAGGGGCCCTTTTCCAATATGGGGGAAGAGATTTTGGCAAAGTGACCCAAAATGTTAACCTTTTTTTCGACAAATAGCATAGAACCCCTAATTTTTGGCTCGCACAATCTATTTGTTTTGCCTTTTTCAGCCATTTTTTAGGGGTTTTGGGATTTTTTGTACTTGGGGGCCATTGGCCCCCCCCCCCCCCCCCCACTGTTACGGGCCTGGGTTTAGTGGAATCTAACTCAATTTTGCAGAATTCACATAATGGTATAATACATATGTGCTTATTAATAAAAGGGGGTCACTGACTTTATTTTTGCAAAACAAACTGGAAACCGGTAATGTTTGTCCCACTTTTCAAGCATGCATGTCTATGGGAAAAGTAAAAATTTGGGAACGCTTGATGCTCACAATTAAAAAAATATCAAATATAATTTTTAAATATCTAAATATGAGGTACCCGAATGTCGTTCTTCAAACTTTGAAGAAATATGGTAACAACTTTTTCATTGGAATGACTAAAACAACCTGAAATTGGAGTCTTTACATTTTGGGCGCTTTGTTGGGCTGCAAGAGCTACATGGCAAGGCTGTAAACACTGCGTAGGGGATTTCTGCCTGAACACAGTCATAGATGCATGCAACCGATATTTCTTTTTCACTTCTATGCGCGAATAAACACAATTAAATGCACATCCACGGTATCTGCACATGGAACATTGGCACCTCAAAAATGCAAATTCCCCTCTTTTGTCGCCGGCATTTGGTACTAAATTAAATGCGCAACAGCTAAAATCCCACTTGCATCGGACCAGTACTGGCTTTGAACCATGGTGTTTTACGCACGCGCACAAAGACATCATATATCTTTAATTGATGCCTGCCCCGGATGCATGCATAAAAAACAGCGTATGTTCAATTTTGTTTAGCCGAGGTTGTAACACAGATTCCATATTTAGACGCCGAACGCCAGCGCAAAAGCTGTGTACCATCATTTGCAGCAGTGCGTACTCATTTCCATCGCGTGGTGTAACCACTTTATTTGTCTTGCGTTTCATTTCATACCAACGTGTACCGTGCCAGGCGCCAACAGTTTCGGCGCAATGCGCGTGGGCGAGTTTCGATGAGACTCTTTACGCCCGCATTGAAGATTAGGCAGCCACCGTAACCATGTTTTTGAAAATATAAATATATATACGGCTTTCATCCATTCGAAACTCGTACGCGCATGCGCCGTTACCTGTTGGCCTGGAAACGGTCCATTGTTTTTGCATGAGTGGAATATTGAAATAAATCGGTACACAGATTATGGACATCGCAAAATATATGAATAAATTGGTACAGGAACCGCGGCTATTGGAATTAAGTCAATCACTGCGGCAAAAGATGGTTTAACGCTTTTTTTGCGCCTGGCTGATCGCCAGCCTATACACATTGTAACCGGACTCAAGCACAAAGGTGCGAAGCGCAGCACCTGAAAGTACTGCGTATGTATACACACTTCATACTTCAGGCTGTCAAATAGGCATTAATGCCGTACTGATACTCAATAATACTTTTGAGCTCACGTTCGATTGACGTCCTTTGTGCGTGGTTCTTGCCCTTTAAACAAAACTGCAGCATTTTTATACGCATGCCAATAAAGGCCCAACGCTATGGATGCAGAGTCGTGTCATGACGTCAGCCTTGAACGAAGTTGAGAACGAACAGATTATAAATAATGCCCTAGGCCTTCACCAGACACACGAACGACATGGACAACCATACACCAGTTCACAGCCAGTCATGACAGTATGCCCCTACAATCACAATCATTAGCAGGCTAACCTAAATAAAATCACTTTGTGTCTGAGGGTTAAAATGCCCATACACACATCACAACTTCCCAGTGCACAGCACAGTCAGTAACGGCATTACAGCATGAATCATGTAGCCCAAGGGCCCGAAAGGGCAAGCTCAATCACTTCTGTGGTCCCTGGTATAAATTCATTGTTTATGTGAGAAGAAAAACGAAAAAGCGATATTCTTACCTTGGAAGGCGGGCAAATTTCGTTCCAGTCCACAGTTGGAAGCACGGCTCGCTCACAATTCCGAGTTCTCCACTAGCACTCAAGTCCTTCAACGATTCAGAGTGAAGCCCACGCCATTTTTCAGATTCGTGGGGACTTCTTCGCACTAAGTAATTTTTACATAATGAAGTAAGTAACATTTACATAACAATGTCCACCATCCTGGTTAAATTTCGAATATTTCAAAAATTTACAACGTCAGTTGGTAATTTGTTCCCTGCGAAAATCAACTAATATTAGTAAAAATTACATAATTCCCCGTTTACAGAGTCGTATTTTTTTTACTTATTGGGCAACTTTTTTGGCTCCTGTTAACCATTAGACGAACAATTGACACCATTTTTATTACGAAAACATCCTCCGTTGTGATCTTTGGACTATTTTGGACTCTAACAGCACTCATAAATCACTGCAAAAATTCACTGAAATCAGTACTTCACTACACAAGACCGAGAAATGGTCGCGGAAGCTGGGCAATGAACCCAATAAGGCCATGAGGTGGTGGGAGTTCAAATTAATATTGGTCGACCAAATGGGCACATTTTCGCAGATTTGCTCATAACATCAAGCAAACCATCATTTAGACCTAAGATTTAATAGGAAAATTATTAAAATCCTTTCGTAAAATACTATAGTAAACACCAACATTGTACCCGGCGAAAGCGAACATCACTGCAATAAGTTTGTATCCCTTTGTTATCAACATTAGATTCATTGGTTTGATTAAAACGACTGGTAAACAGGCTAACACTAAATTGTGGTTTGAAAATTCTATGATCACCCAACCAAGTAGATATGTCCCAAAAAGAGACAAACAGAAAATAACAAGCAATATTTCCATACCGCGAGCTCACACGTGCAAAATATTCTCCATATAAAATGTTGCCGAATTGGCTTGTTGCCGAATTGATGTCGCCGAATTGGTTTGTTGCCGAATTGACCTGTCACCGAAGTGTCCAGCATACGTAAACATAACAGCATGAAAAAAAGCACTTTGTCGTCGATTTCGCCTGGCGACCCTCGCTTATAAAATGTTCCTTAGACATCCAAGAACATTTTTTTTTTTTTTTTTTTTTTTTTTTTTTTTTTTTTTTTTTTTTTTTTTTTTTTTTTTTTTTTTTTTTTTTTTTTTTTTTTTTTTTTTTTTTTTTTTTTTTTTTTTTTTTTTTGCTGAGATAAAATAGAATAAATTTTTCAATATGGCGGTATGAATAGCTACGACGAGTGTGATGTTTTTATCACAGCAATGTTGCACAGTTCTAATATTTTTTTTACTAATAACGCGGGTATTAATTAGGAACTTTGACCTTGGTAGGTGCGAAAGGTCCGAAACGGCGTCCACAAACTCGCTATTTGTTTGTATTGGTAATCAGCGAAAATAAGCGTGTTCGTGCCGATTGGAAATAAATTACCGGGACAGCTGTAAACTGAGCATCAATGGATACATCATTTTAATGTTACCGTAAGGAACGAACGAACGAACGAACACACTAACTAACGGAGTTTCTGGGCGACTTGTAGGAGCTTGCTTCGCAGCTCAAAAAGAGTAAACGCTGAAATTATCACTGGAATGATCACTCAAAATGTGATAGTTTCAGTGGGATTAGCAAGTTAAATATGAATTTTCTTCAATTTGCTCTCAAATGATAGTCTATAGGCGATTGAAGTACAGAGATACATTTTTACACATACAAATAATACTCAAAACAGATTGGGAGGTTAATAAGAGGTTACAAACATCCAGGAAATTTGAAGGCTAACTTTTAAGTTTTCCATAACTTTAATCAACAAATATGTATATTACATGAATATCACAGACTCGTACTCACTGATATTAAAACCACAAAGGTTACAGACCGGTCAAACAGGGTGCATTGCGTGGGAAACATGCATACGGCGTGCGTTTTCTTGTGTTAAACGCCATTTTCGTCGTCTGCTGAATTAATGTCGCCGGCGACATTAATTATAAAGTCGTTCTGTTTACCCATAAGGACGCTGATTTGGTCTTAATTATTTCAGGTGAGGGCTTTTGTATTTAAAAGCTTTAAAACCATGCAAAATATCGATTTGAACAATCTTGAGGGCGCACTATTTCTCAAATGTGCCAGTGTCTCTTTAATCACACTGAAATGGACTAATCCCACTGAAATGATCACACTTTCATTGATCATTTCAGTGATAATTTCAGAATTACTCTTTTTCAGTGTTCGTTACAGATTTCAGTGATTTTTTTTTCAATGATTTTATTTCATAGTGTAATTATTGCACTATAAGCTGCAGATAGGGTAAACTATACCCTTTTTAATCCTGGAAAGGTCACGAACACGTTGGCATACTTTTCGTCGCATTTTGATCCTTTTCAGATTTTGACCCCTGTATAAACCTTACCGCCCTTAAAATATATGTTCCACTCCTTTGACTTTGGTAAACGTTCGATATGTTTTTAAAATTTTCTCAACGCAATTCTGGAGAAAATGATTCTTTGAATTAGTTTGGATTAAGGCCTATTGTTATTCTTATTTTGAATGGGCCTAACAGTGCTTGAACAAATGGTCCCGCTCATGCATGGCATCATTAGTATGCACTTAGATTACCGATACCCCTATGGTGTGTGGGTACATCTATCACTAGTAGCCCCTTGTCCTAGAAGCTCTACTTCTTATATCCAAAATCAGTCCTTGTCATAATTAGTTCAAAGAAGCACTATATAATCTCCTTTTCCTCGTGTACGCTGAACCAAAAAAAAAAACACCTATAAATTTCGCGGTTCGGGCTTCTCGCGCTCGCATATATTCAACGAATATACGTGTGGGCGCCCATGACCTTTGACCCTGGCACGGGACCTTGATCTCATCAACATATGAGGGATTGCATGGGCACCTAGGACAAAGTTTGGTTCCAAGTGAACGTCAAGTTTTCTTTTCAATTTAGATCAATTGACATTTTAGCAAATTGCAACTTGACCCCCTCACATGACCGTGACCTCTAAACGTGACCCTTTGACCTCGATCAACGATGAGGGATCCCATTGGGCACATATGAACAGAAGTTTGGATTCCAATTGAAGTTAAATCTTTTCAATTGAGATCATTTAAAAAAAAAAAATTAACATTATGACCACACACACACACACCACACACATCACACACAAGCACAACGGTTGTTGCTTAAGTGGTCTTGCCAGTATTAGCTGGCGGCCACAAAAAAAATACCAGATGGTTCAAAACAAGACGGTCAATGCGCCGCGGCTGTGAGCGGGGCCAGGGTTAATGGATCAGGGACCCTGCGTAGCACGCGGTAGGTTTTGACCAAGGACGACTTTATCGGGGTTTTCCGACACATATTCCACCGTAGTAAAATAGGCCCTAGTTTCCGGTTCACTGCATTTGGTCATCCATCCCACCATTGTATACTACCAAGTGGAGCAGGGCAGTTTACGATGGAGACGGCAGACTGATTGCGAAGGCACGTTCGTTATATTATGGATTAGCCGAGAACAGTTTACAAACCTACATGACGTATCAATGTAAGCTAATGTAGGCCTACAACTGAACTGTCTTTGAAGGTAAGAGACAAACCAAATCCTGATAACCCGCGGAACACTCAGTTTAAAAGGACTATTCATGATTAATGATTTTAAAAGGTGCAACGAGAGATTTCAAGTCATTAATATTTTTTGTGATATGTAGTGATTTCATATAGATTAGAAGATAAATAGAATTCCCTACCTTTTAATTGGTTACAGAAATAAAACGAAAACAAATAGTGATTTGTTATGCTTATATTTCAATACAAAATATAGGCCGAATTTCGTGTTTGCTCCTATACGACATTAGAAATTTCACAATCTTTTTACCAAAGAAAATGTTCTCAGCTTAATCCTTTCAGATGGGGATATTTCTGATATAAAGCTTTACACCAGTGCCATAATCAAAATTTTCACATTTTTTCGGTACACATATTATTTGAAATCTCTCGTTGCACCTTTATAAACTCTTCAAAATAAATTCGATTTAAAGCTTTGTCATGCATAAGAAGGAAATAAGTCTTGCTACGTACTTTCAACGATCTTTAGACCATGTCTGGATGGGGGAGTTTCCATAAACTGACGCATCTGACACACTTTTTTTCTGACACACCAAAGGATTCGCAAACCTTAACAGAATAAAATATGTTTTATTCCGTGAAGGGTTTCCGAATTCATACGTGTGTCAGAAAAAACGTGTGTCAGATGGGTCAGGTTACGGAAACTTTCTCTAGATGGACACGATTGTGATGCAGAAAGTGCGGTTATGGACCGATCGTTAAACTATTATCGTATTCAAAAAGCTTCAAAAGTCGTATTCAAAATTGTCATGTCAAAACTAAATGATTAATTAAAAAAATACCCAAGTGTTTACTGTTTGAAGAAATTTAACAGATTCTGTAGCAAAATCCGACTAAATGATAATTTCATGTGATGGAGTTTCATCATTAATTTTGTTGCAGTAGTTTGAGGATAAAAGTAGGTTTGCGAATTCGGCACTCTTTACAAATTTTTCATTTTGGAATTGTAACAACTAATTTCCAATTTTGATTTCTAGGATTTTCCATGTTACATGGGGAAATAAATTGGTAGTACAGCATGGGAAATATGGTAAGCATAGGGAATGCACCACTCTATCAAATCTACACAGTAAAAAATATGGAGTAAAAAGGGGAACGCTCTGTAAAAAAGAGTAAAATCTTACTCGAAATGGAGTAAATTTCACTCAAAATGGAGTGAAATTTACTAATTTCACTCAAAATGGAGTGAAATTTACTCCATTTCGAGTAAGGTTTTACTCTTTTTTACAGAACGTTCCCCTTTTTACTCCATATTTTTTACAGTGTAACATGTATTACAAAAATGTAATTTGATCCAACTTTTTTCTAGAGTTGCAAACCAAATGCTCAAATAATTGATAATAAAGTTTTCCTACGATAAGCTAAGTTTTTCGGATGAAAATATATTTTCCCCAACAAAAGCTTAGCTAATCGAGTAAAACTATAGGATTATCGACAAAATACTTTCCCCTAACTGACTGAACTTTTAAAGTTTCGTTGAAAAGATTTCTCTGATAACATCGTGAGAAAAAATAATTGTATTTTTTAATTCAATTTTGTTCTGCAGACACGATGGTGATTAAAACCAGTGGCTTCATATTGATATTTGTCGGAAGCTTCATAAAGCTGATTGAGATTGGGACATTTAAAAGCATGGGTGTGTTCTTCCAACCAATACAAGAGGACCACAAAACGACCGGTACTACCTTAGGAGCATGGATGGCAATGTTTGCTGTAGCTGTGTATATTTTTGGTGAGATTATCTAGTTCTGGCTATTCGTAACACTGACCTCTACACATGGATAGCGGGCTGCCGCACAGTTGAATGGTCGCCGAGTGAAACAACAGGAAGTTGGTTTTGGACATCTACAATATGGCGGAAACAATGCATACACCTGCTGCTGCACACGTTCCACACATATGTTCTATTGTTTGACAAGGTGTATGCATTGTTTACCGCCATATTGTAGAGGGCGAAAACCAACTTCCTGATGTTTCACTCAGCGACTCTGACCCGCTATCCATGTGTAGAGGTCAGTGATTCGTAACACGGTTCGCCGCAAGTTGCCTTTGAGAGGCGATGTTTTCTCGATGCATCATGAGAAAAGTATATTTTAGGGCCAGTGTAATAAAATATGGGAAAGACTTCCATATGTACCCCCTCGTATATATTTACATGATACAAAATTTATTTTAATTTTGGCCTTGTTTGATCAAAAACGGAATAAATAGCTAAAATAATAACATTTTATGTTGCATGTAAATATATGAGAGGGGGTACATATGGAAGTCTTGCCAAAATATGATACAGAAACACATCACTATAGATGAGTTGACATGTGACGTCAACGCCGGGCAACGAACAAAGCACTGCCCGGCAGTATGCGTGAGCATCTGCAGGGCTTGTGCTTTTAAAATTCGCGCTCAATCAGGCGAGATAAAGCTATTGAATGCTGTAATTGTATGGGCATATTCTTCGCATCTCTAACATGTCAGTAAACCAGGTGTCACCTCATCTATATGTTTGAATTTCCACTATACTGTATGATGTTTAGCGCGCGTATGCAAACTACAACGACCATCGACAATAACTAAACCCGTTTTTCAGCACACAGTCTCCATTGTGGAGTCATGGTTAAGCTGTTTTAAAGCATACACTCCACAAAAATGTTGAGTAAAAAAGGTCACAGCTCTTAATGTTGAGTAAAATCTTAGTCAAAGTTGAGTAAACCTATACACAAAGCTGAGTATATTTTACCCAACAATGACTAAGATTTAGTCAACAATGAGTAAGGTTTACTCAACTTGACTAAGATTTTACTTAACATTAAGAGCTGTGTACTTTTTACTCAACATGAGTAAAATAATTTTTACAGTGTTACATCTCACCACTTGAATGTTAATCCAATGCTGACTGGGACAACGATATCGACCCTTGCTGTAAAAAAATGTGACTGGCAAAAACAACCGCTGGTCGCGCACCATATTTCGAAATGAGCTAATCTCTCTATATTCCTTTTCTCATTTTCCGTTTTCTTCATTCATTAATTCTGTTATCAACCACATATCACGTATAAGGCGATATCTTGTGTCAAAAATAAAATTTCACCCATAAGTCATGTCGCGCTTGTCTTTCATATGCTAATAATGATTTCATCATCTCATTACAGCACCATTATACACTCTGACAGCGCAAACCTATGGAGAGCGTCCTGTGATTGTACTTGGGGGTGTATTATGCAACACTGCTCTGTGTTTGGCATCCTTTATGAACTCTACTCACTTATTTGGTATCTGTTTGTTTCTGTCTGGTAAGTATTTGCACTTGTTGCATCTGCTCCATTTACTCTAAAGATAATTTGTATCAATTAAGTGTCACTAATATCTCACTTCATGGAGTGAGATATTCTGCAAGGATTGCAGGAGGCACAGAATTAAACATTCTGTCTGCCAGTCTAGATGTTAAGACTTGTGGAGTGAATGTTTTGGTGCCAGTCGAAACTATTCAATCCAATTGCAACCAAACTCTGGCTACAGGTGATTTATGAGCATATTCATCTGCCAATGAGGTCAAAGGTCATATCACAAAGTCAAAGTCATCTCAGGTCAAGCTGTAAGGAAAGCTCGTGTAGTAAATGTCAAGCTACATTAAGATGTATTTGTATGAGCTATAAAACTATGGCTGCGGAAGAGCGTTTATATGGCAGGTTATACTATATCAGGAGTTTGACTAAACTTGACACATCAGCATGTATCAATGTATATTAATTTTAACGCGGAGGAAATTTTATATGATACAAAATAGTGTCGACTGATTTACAAGATATTTTCGAATTTTAATCCCATATTGGGCCACGTCGGGAGCGTCCGTATCAAAGATACTCGCGGCCCTGGATCAGCTTACTCGGCTGAATAAATCCTGACACCACCACAAGCCATTACGAATGACTTTTGGATAAGCTAAAAACATCTCATAGTTCATCAAACACCCTTTGCAAATTATGTTTTAATTACTGAAATTACAGTCTCCATCTGTTTGTTTGATGTTATTGCTTTATAATAGTTTGTATTCTAAAACATTTAAAAAGAATTACAAATATCATACATGAATTGTCATTTATTACAGGAATGGGTATTGGCATGGCGTATTTTTCAGTTACTGCGGCTATTCCTAAATATTTTCCGAGCGATATAAACAACGCATTTTCGTTCATTAATGTCGGTGGCGCAATAGGCATGATGGTATGTCCGCCTATATTTGACTTTCTAATCCGGCAGTATGATTGGAGAGGAGCACTTCTGTTGCTTGGTGCATTCAGCGCAAATATCATCGTCTGTGGTGTTCTGCTGCGCCCGATTGTCGATGGACACGGATACATTTCAGTAGACCAACACTACATTATATCCACCAATGAAAATAAGTCCGACAATGTTTCTGATTGGTCGAAATTGTCAAAGTATGTAGAAAGAATTATTAGGTACTGCCGTTTTCTCTTCATTGAGCATCCTAAATATGTAATCATTCCAGCAGCTGAATGTATTTCTGGGATAATATTCACCGGATGGGTGATATTTCTTGTTCCGCATGCCATAAATAAGGGAATTTCTTCACAATTGGCGTCCTTCCTTTCGTCCAGTGGTGCTTTAGGAAGTCTGTTAGGTCGGCTTCTCATGGGTCCAGTTATTCAAAGTGGGTATGCATCTGCAACACAACTTTACATCATTTTATCAATTTGTAATGCTGTCGCTTTCTTCTTGGATTTGTGGGCCTCGCAGTTTTGGATACTAGCAATACTTTCATTTCTTAACGGTCTTGCTTCTGGGACATTAATTATTCTCAGTTTTGGAGCTTCAGCGGAAATCCTAGGTGAGGAGTTTGCTGTTGATGGGTACAGTGTAGCTACAGTGATATACCCAGTCGGAGATATCATAGGCGGAATTGTATTGGGTAAGATGTGTCATATTGTTTTTCAATAACAAAAGCATATATTTTCAGCAATAATAATTACCATATACCCTGCATATGACCTTGCAAAAGAGTTACACAAAATGTTTTAACGCTTTCTAGGCAACATTGTCCTACTGGTTCGAAATCTCGATGATGCAACTTTTGCATCCTTGATCATTTTGGGATATAGAGGGGGTATTAACAGGGTTGCAATTTGTAAACGTTTTATACGGGATTAAAACGTATATATTTTTTAAAGTTGCATCATCGAGATTTGGACCCAGTAGGTCAATGTTGCCCAGAAACCATCAAACCTTTTTGTGGAGATTCTTTTTGCAAGGTCACAGGTAACATGCTTAAAGTTATTGAAGCTGAAAAGTCGGATCTTACATGGAAATCCATGATTTATAACCTACCCAGAAACGTTTTGAGCTTTGCAGTGAAATCTTGTATAGATATTTTGCCCACTTTCACCAATCTTCGGAATTGAGGAAAGAGGGTACATGTAAAATGCAAACTCTGTAATAACACCCAAACACTCCTCCATGTCCTAAACGATTGTAAAATATCTTTACAGCAGGGACGCTATACATGGAGACACAACAGTATTATTATTCATATGATCCAGGCATTCAATATAACCTGATTAAAAACTCCCAAGATAATTTCAAAATATATGCAGATCTTCCTGGTTATACCGTGACTGGAGGTACCCTCCCACCCAGCATTTTGCCTACTGCCCAAAGACCGGATATTATTATTATAAATAATACCAAAAAGTCTATCCACATTGTTGAGATTACAGTTCCATTTGAAACTAACATTCAAAAGGCCCATGAGCTCAAAACATCTCGGTATGAAAACCTTCAGTCCGATGTTATCCAGGAGGGGGTTATAATGTCATCTTAACTGCATTGAAATTGGTCCAGAGGGTTGGTGACAGCGAACAATATGGATAAGATTGGGCGATGTTTTCCCACTTTCTGATGGTAAAATCTGAAAACAAAGCCTTTGCCAAAATCTGAGCAAATTGGCTATCACAGTAGTTATTCCATTTGGAACGCTCGAAATGAACCTAACTGGGATTCCGCCCGATATATGAAGATTTAATTCTTCCTGTCATCGTCGTCGGCTGTCCCCATCCCACACCTCCTGGGTTTTTCACTTTTAAATAGTCTATTTGTGTGAGTTTGTTATGAATTAATTTGTTCATGTAATTGGTGATTGTTTCCCCTGCCTGTCTGCTGTTCTCCTTTTGGAGTTCAGTAGCGTGCCTTGGGTATGTGTATTTTCTTTGTTATTTTGATATTTTTTAATGATAATAAAGAATGATGGAATAATAACCTTACCGCAGAACTAAATAAATGAGCTGTGCATTAGAGCTCAATGAATAAGAAAGTATGAGGACAGGATTAACAGTTCTACAGATGGCTCAACATGGACAAATGAATCTTTCTTGTTGGTCACTTTTTCAAAGTCATTTGATCATCTGATCTGGATAAGGTTCGTCCTATAGGCCAACTTTAAGCTTGTATGCCACAAAAGCAAGTTGCAGCAACGTTTGGGCGAGTGAAAGCATGATATCCAAACTTACTTAAACGAAAGTTCCGTGAAACTGGAAGATTTAGAGGTTCCACTTACAATTAATTAAGGCGTGTGGCCATTGTTTTCTTAATTAATACACTTCATATAAGATCGTGCATTTATTCCACTGGGGACAAAACAAAGGGAAGCCACTCGGCCTTGAAGACCAGCGATTATTACAAAAATTGTATCGTTTTAAACAGGAATCTATTGATGCATGAAAGGAAACGGGTCTCAAATAAATGAAAAAATGTGTGGCTAAAAAACAACAACTTTGACATTTTTTAGGAGTTTTGTAATAGATGAACCACAAGCTCGCTTCCGAGATTCGATTGGTATTATATTGAATACGGTATGTTGCATAAATCCTGTTTGCTTATTTATAGTGAGAAAAAAATAAATTAACGTCATACTGGTGTATTTTTTTGCTGTAAAATTGTCGTCCAGGGTCAATTGATATGCACTTGCACAAATACAACTAGCGAATTACCTTGTTGTACCTTTTGTTGTTGTCCATTCCATTCGGTGTTTTGCACATAAAATTTGTGCGAATTCGCTAGTTTTAAAGAATGTGGAAATTCAACTGAGAGATAACAAGTTATGAACTTTCGTGGTCTTTGCTATCGTAAAATAAGCCAAGTTCAACGTACACAGACGCTTTTATCAGTGATAGAATAAGTAGGGGTTTCTGTAACTTCAGAGACGATGATGGATTTTCAAAACAAGAATTTTATCTAATATTTTCCACTGAAAATATATGTAAAGTAAATTTTCTAAAGAAAGGAAATTAGATCATCTCAGATGTATAGAAGACCTTTCTTCAACATTATTTTTTTTTTTGGTTCAAATTAAACTGGATATTTTAGACTCCAAGCAGGTCATTTTACAGGGCGACTTCTACGAACAATAACTTCATTTTTTCTCGAACAAATAAGTTAAGGTCGCGTGACTCCACGACTGACCGTGTGCTGTACTGTAGACCCATATTTTGACAGTGTCAAGGATGTCAAAGCCTTTTAATCTTGCATACTACTATCTATTATTGTGTGACCGAAATATATATCCGTTTTCGTTCCACTATTCAAACTTTCAGATTGTATTTGTCTTGTATTACTGTATTGTTATGCCAAATTTGCGTTTGTAAAATTTAAGGGTATAGAAGTCGTCGACTGGATAATGAACAACTGTTTTGGGAAGATAACACTAGCGTTTGCAACTTCTATCATTCTTCATATTGCCCATTTTAATGAGCAATATGAAGTACTTAAAGTATCAGGAAAGGTCTTATAACTGCAGCAGTATAACCAAAACATGTAAAACCACTTCATAATGTAAATCTAGTTTCAAACTGATTCGATTTTAAGTAATTTGTAATCAGATGAAGGATTTTAAAATATAATCTCTTAGTTTTCGGTTAACAAAACTACCTAGTAAAAGTAGTGGCTCCCTTTGACGTTTAGATACGAAACGGATTTTAATTCTACTAACTACGGTCAGTATGCATCTTAGTCACCTGAAGACTGTTGAAGGAGCTTAAATGAAGAGTAAAAACAAATTACAATACATTAGTTGCCATAGATTCGGTGTCAAGGGTCATTTGGGCTAATTGATGTGCTTGAACAAAAATGGTGTCAAATGGACAAATTCAGCCTCTGTAGAAAGACGAGACCCATCGTTGGTATGCTGATAGACTATATGGTATACAGATGTCTATAGTGTTTTTTACTCCATAGGTCAAAGTTCATCGGTCAATCGTCAGCTTTTCATCTTGCTCCGATTGAGCTCAAATTCGACAGAAATGATCAGTGCGATATTCTAAAAGAAATACTTTGAATACTAACGTCATTCGAGATCAAAGGTCACCCTGGTCAAAATATAAAGTTCCTGGAAAGAAATGGTCCTTATGACATTCTGAACATGTAAAAATCGTCATTATTGCATTTAAGGTCAAATGTCATCACGTGGTTTGCGAATATGCTTTTTCGCTGACGTCGTAGGTTTGTGTTTCTTCAGAAATACTGTCTGTTTACTGAATTTGCTGCCGACAAAGATGTTGAATGCAGAGAATGAAAAATCCAGATTGCGTTTCAAGAAACTATTAGTATTTAAGCCACAACATGGCGTTTTGTCACTCAAATTCAGCTTTCTTACAAACACGCTGTTACAAATGGTTATACAGAGTGTCCCCAAAAACGGCCCTAAAAGCGCCACTAATTTCAGGTTTTTATTACAGATTTATGCATACTATTTGTACTATGGCCTTTAATGACTGAGCTGCTTTAAATTAAGCGGAATTACCGTTTTTTTCACTTGTAACACAGGCTGTTTTTATGCACATATCATTTACGGGTTAATGTTTGGGCGCAAAAGATTACATATCCGTTACAAATGACAAAACAATGAGTTTATCGAAATGGACATAACCCAGTCAATGGGATTTGTTGTTTTGAAAAGCGAATGATGTATAATTTGCAAATATGTAAACATATTTTGCATAAAATATACAAATGAGTTCGCTATTAGGGTATTTTTTTCTGGTACACTCTGTATATTTACGGACTCGTTAAAAACACTAAAATGTATTTCAAAATGCAGTGTGCATAATAAATAAATTATAAATTAATATGTAATGCTTTTGTTTATTAATACAGGGCACTATTTTGATGACGGCTCAGAGTCAAGCTTCATCTTCCTTGGCGCAATGTGTTTAGTACTTGCCATCGTTGTCTTAACTTCAATTCTTCCATATGACAAACTAAAATCTTGCTCAATATTCAAAGACGATCTGAGGAAGCGATGATCAGGTTAAATGCATATCATTTCAGATTTTGTAAATGACACATAATTAATGGCTACATAGTTCAATACTTTTAGCGCACATACGAGAAGAAACCATCACGACATTAGCTGCAGGATAACCAGCTATTAGAAGACTCCAATACAGACCCCAAAACCTGTGATATATAGTCAGGGTCATCCAAACAAAATGGTACTGAAGCTCTTCTGGTGCTGCTAGATTTCTCATCGGTTTTCGACACAATTGATCACACTATCTTAATTCAACGTTTGTCATCCAGATATGGAATTTCAGGGACAGCATTGAATTGGTTCATGTCATACCTTGAGGGCCGTACCCAGTCTATTGTCATCAATGATACCGTACATCGTCTGATACTGTGGACTTGGATTGGGGAGTCCCTCAGGGTTCTGTCGCTGCAGCTACCAAATTATGGAACAAATTACCGGAGCACATCAGATCCGCCGCGTCCGTCTCTATCTTCAAGTCATAACTGAAAACTTTTTTGTTTTCATAATTTATGTGTTTTTTTATCTAAATGAGTATATAAAATTGTGTCTATAAACAATTGTGTTTTTGCTTTTTAGCTGTATTAACTACCGGTGTATAGCATGTTATAAATGTTATTTATGCAATGTTTTTACTATTTTAAGATGTTTTAAACATTTGTATTAAGTTGTTAGGTTTGATGTAAAGCGCTTTGAGGCCTTTGCATAATGCGCTATATAAATGTATTTTATTATTATTATTATTGCTATTATCTGCATATAATGACAGCTTAATCCGCATTGAACATCCAAGGGATAAGAACAAATACCATTGACGTTTACAAGTTGTTTTCTATTAGATAAGTACGATTAAACCAGTCTACTGACTCTATGCCCATAGCTCTTAATTTTGCACAAAGGATGGAATAGCTCACCATATCAAAGTTCCTATGGAGGTGCAACATAATCACGCCGGAATATATGGGCCCTTAGATTGTTCGTTTTTAGTTTTTAATATGATCTATTATGTGTATTAGGCAAGTGGCAACTGAAAAGTTTGATCGGAAATCAGGTTGATGTCTATAGCTAGCTTTAAGATGTGCTCAGCCAAAATTAATTATTCATCGAACTTAAACCGGTGTGGCAGGAGATATAGTCCTCCGGACTCACAGTCCGCCTACAACGGTGACGAATATTCAGTTGACTCTTCACGCAACATTAGTTTCACACTTCATTCCGTTGTCTATGGAGCCCGGACTATGGCTCCTGCCGGACTATATCTCCTTTTACACCGGTTTCTTATCACTAAATTATACATTGATTAAGAAACTACTTAGTAGTCGAGCTACATTATACATCTATATGAAACTACTTAGTAGTCGAGCTACATTATACAGCTACATTATATAGCAATTAAGAAACTACTTAGTAGTCGACCTGATTGACTGAGATTTGACCGAGAAATGAAAAAAGTCAGTATCTCGATTGGAAATCGAAAATGTCAATCTGCGATATTGAAACATACGTGACGGTAATTGTGCGAAAGAAATTCATCTGGTCTAAGCTTCAGACAAAGTGAGTGCTCTTAAGATAGCCGCCAATATGGCCACCAAAGATTAACATTGCCAATAGGCATGGGCATAGGCATAGACATGGTCCTAACACAATATTTTGTCGTTTCTTTGCTTCATTGTTTGTTTTTTTTTTTTTTTATTTTGGGGCAGTATATGGACTTTTCATCCAGTTTCCAATTTTGGCGGCCATATTGGACGCCATCTTGAATTTGATGCATATTAGTATACTAAAATTATCACAAATTAATTGGCAAAGCTAACAAACATATATTTAATGATTTGATTAATGCCTTTATCCAATTTTTAGGCCGATATAAGACTTTTTAAATTTTACAATTTTTTCGTGGCCATATTGGACATATGAAGAGCACTCACTTTGTGCACTATATATGTATATATTACCTTGGACTGGTTGACCCCTGCATCCCATTCAGCAAGTAAAGAAGAATCCATAGGTTGACCACGGATTTTTTGAGCTACTGAAGCGTGAAGTCAACGATGAATTTTAATCCCTTCTGAAACCGTGGCTTCTGGCGGAAATATTCCTATGAGGTGGTTTGCAATTAGTATTGTAATTACTAAGTAACATTTTTTTTATCTTGATTTCGTGCTAATTTGTATCTTTAAAAAAAAATTAACACCAAATATGGCTCAGGAAGTTCCAGTTTTTTGCTATTTTTCAATTTTAACTTAGACCTGTCCTTTTTTTCAAACACTTTTCGGCCAGAGGGTGCCAGGCCAGATCTATTTAGTGGTGTAGAATCTACATAACAGGAGAGAATTAACCATGGCCACAAACGTAAGATCTAGAGCAAATTAAGGCTGGTGTCATATTTTAGAGCATCCGGTCGTTTTATTGTCCGTCGGAGGTTTAAATCTGAGAGTCTGACGGATACTGAGTTCTATGTTTCATTATCCTAGGACTCCTGGTTTAAAAATGTAGCGTCCCATAGGACTGTTGGTTATAAGCCTTTTTTGTCCGCTGGATACTACGGTTTAAGTGTCAGAGTCCGTCGGGCACGGAGGTTTAAATCTGAGAGTCCGACCGATACTAAGTTTTATGTTTCATTGTCCTATGACTCCTGGTTTGAAATTGGAACGTTCCATAAGACTGTATTATAATTTGTGTTTTGTCCGTCGGACACTTAATTTTAAATCTGAAAATCCGACGGATGCCGAGTAATATATTTCACTGTCCTGGGACACCTGGTTTTAAAATGGAGCGTCCCATAGGACTGTGTGTAGTAAGTTGTTTTTGTCCGTTGTACATTAAGGTTTAAGTCGGAATGTCCGGCGGATGCTGAGTAATATATTTAATTGTCTTGGGACTTCTGATTTTAGAATGGAGCGTCCCATATGACTGTGTGATAAGTTGTTTTGGGCCGTCGGACAGTTAAGTTTAAATCTGAGAGCCTGTTGGACACTAAGGTTTTAATATGAGAGTGTTTCGTTTTCCTAGGACTTCCTTTTTTTAAATGGAGCGTCCCACATGTAGAGAAGACCCCAACAAGACATTACGAGTAAAAGGAGGCCTGGTTCGATACTCTCCATGCTCGAGCTGTTGATAATTCACAACTTGGCTTCTGATAGAGTTGAGTATTCTTGTCTCAAATATTAGTGCGCAATTCCACGTGCATGTACCAATTGACACTCGGGTACAAAAATCACAAATATATATAATGCACAGTGTATCATTTAATAAAAATTTGTGACAAAATTGTTAGTGGTAGAATTTGGAATTTCAGCCCTAAAAAGTGGCACTTTTAACCAATCCCTTTCTCATTTAAAATCTTGGTTAATCTCCATGTCAACAATTTGCATGAAAGTTGAAATTATTTACTGAACAACTTTCACCTGGTTATGAGACCAAATTGGTGAATGCATGCCCAAAAGTTTAACGCGAGTCATTTCAAAAATTGTAGTTTCAATTTTGCTTAATATTTGCTTGTGTTATATAGATGTATTTACATGACAATTGCCGGTCATTTCAGAGGAATTCATTAGAAATGGCCTAAATCAAGATGCCCGTCTAACGCGAGTCAGTCATTTCGCAAAAGTGAAATTTGCTTACCCACTATTCTTGTGATGACATTGAACAAAAGCGTTCGAGACGCCGCCTACGGCATACCATTTTCTGGGTTTTAATCGATAAAACCTTACCTGGAAATTTCACATTCACTGCGTTTCCAAACTTTCGAGAAGCAATCACCAATCAGAAACAAATTGAAACACTCTTCCGGATCGTATATTGCATACCCTTTATTGCTCGCGCCCAGAAAGGGTGCGAGCTGTAAGAGATTACTTCCAGAGAGACACCTGCGATTTTCCAATGTTGCGAATGAGGCTGAGATAATAACATATTTGAGATGTTTTCAGATACATAAATTTGTGACATACTGCTCGATATATAAACAATAACAATCGATAATATGACCAATAATTATGAAGATTTCAATGCGACTTATTTTTTGATAAAGATAGCACATCAATGGCTGAAAAATTTCGTTATGAACGAGGATTAGAAAATCACTTGGTGGCGCTATACCTCAAAATCGTCTATGGGCTCAGACGACGGCGGCCAAGTCTCTTTCAATATAGCAACTCACCAAAACGAATCAAACAGTAATACAGCCATAATATAAAGCACACACCCGATTTACGCGCTTTGATGTGTTCGGTCAAAAGCCCCATCCGCTATTCATACATAAACAAGTAAATAACTAGTGCTTGGCAAACAATGTATTTTATCAATTTATCGTTTTGTTGGGGTATGCCTCACTAGAAATAAGTCAAATAACCTTACGGTGGGGTTGATTCTTCAGCTCCAACATCATGTTGTCTTATGACCATGTTGTCTTATAACTTCTCTGCTTATAACATATCAAAAGTCACCATTTTTCGTCAACATTTCGTCTAAAATTCAATTGGGATTTCTTGGCCGCCACCGCCAATCTCCGCCAGAAATACCAGCCTGAGAACAACAGTTCCAACCGGCTGGTTTATTGTACACCAAGCCCGTGCGCGAGTTCACATTGGTGTGTTAACACCAAGTGGCTTATGTCTTGTAATCGTATTATACCACCAAGTAAAATCCTTCCCAAATTTTCACAACCTAGCTGGTTCCTTCGTCAGGGGATGTTGCACTCTGAGGATGAGTGCAACATCCCCCTGATGAAAAAACAGTTCGGTTCTAAAAAATTGGGAAGAATTTTACTTGGTAAATGCAGATAGAAGTTAAAACCTTGTTCTCTTGTGATTCAACCTTCAATCTTATTTATGGAACGAGGCGCCTAGTTGACCTTTAGATGACACTTTGTACGATCTTTGGAGTTGTCCTGCATTGACTCTACCAATTCATTACTATATGGCGCCAATGAAATAGATCTCAAAAGTCCAGCGCTTGCAAAATAAAAATGAGCGCTTGGTGTTCGCATGCGATCGTGACCAGAGTTCGTCACAACTTTTGACCACTCGTGGTTGCTAGCGTATCAGGTAAAAAATCCTTCTATATGTGTATAAGTCTTTTCACGGACAGGCTGCATCACACCTGACGGATGGTCTACATTTGTACAATGTGTTGGATAGTAATTATAATGGCCATTTAACGTAATTGGTCCTTGGCTGTGGAACAAGCGTCCTGACTCCTGATGTTTAAAAAAACTTTGTTGGATAGTAATTCTAATGGTACACACTATACCTACTAATCCACGTATAAAACCACTAATTTACATATTGTGGCTCGGTCATTGCTGGTCCGGCAACCGTCTTTGATTACCTTGCTTTGTGGTTTTTTAGTAGGAGATCCATGAATGGCATATTTTAGGGAACCCCTACTCAAGATACACTAAAAGTTTGAGAAGTGTTTTGGACATTTCGAGGGTGCTGAATTCTCCGAATATGCACCATGCAAAATTGTCAATTTGGTGGAAAGTGAAATTTAAAGGGGCATTACCCGATTTTCCCTTTTTTTCCTTATTTTTTTTAAATATGCTGTCATGAAACCATGTGGCAAGATCCATTAATTTGACTAAAGGGGTTTTAAGTAGTGTTTTAATGTCAATTTGAGGGTGCTGTTTTCAAAACGATATATACTTACAAATCACCACACATTGATGGAAAGTGGTATTTTTAAAAGGGGCCTTTACTTACCCGATTTTCCCCCTTATTTTTTTTAAATATACTTTTATGAAAACCATGGTGCAAGATCCCTAATTTGACTAAAGGTTTAAGAAGTGTTTTATGATGTCATTTAAGGGTGCTGATTTTAAAAAGACAATGATGGAAAGTGAAGTGGGGTTTTTTACAAGGGAATTGCCCATTTTTCCTTATTTATTTTTAATAGCCATCAAACAATGCACAAGATCCACTAATAATGAACTAAAGTAAGTGTTTTCGAGGAATTTTGAGGAGAGGGTGCTAATTTTGAATATACACCATGCAAAATCACCCCCCACTTGGTGGAAAAGTTTATTTTAAAGGGGAAATACTTATTTTCTTAGTATTTTGGAAAAAAAAGGATTAATCAAGCAAGGAAATAAATAATTTGAGAGCACATAGTAGAGGTCCTCTGGAGGAGGGCTTGCCTTGATTATCATGTTCATGTTCATGTAATGTTTTCTAAAACTGGCATAAAATTAAAGGCACTCTTCTATTGAAAATTAGATTAAAAAACAAATACTAAGTCAGAGTTATTATATCTTTAAGAATTTGTTTACTTTGACTGCGTCCAAATTTTGTCCTTTATGTGAGGAGTTTCCAAAGACGGATCGTATGTTTTTCATGGGGAACGGGTTGGTGTAGCGTATCTCTTTCCCTCACTTTCACCATGAGGTCCTCGGGTCGATCCCCCCGACATGGGGCTTGTTCCGGCGGTCTTTATTTGAAATTGGTTTCTCGATCCATACTCGTTCTCCGGACTCCCGGAATTTCCTCCGGCTGCTAAAATCGGCTTCGTGTGGCATAAATCTGTTCCCTGTTTCCTTTTTCTGATGTCTGAGCGGCCTTCAAGGCATCCGCACATTCGCCTTGAGGCACGTTTACGTGATATGGTTGCCCGCGCGTTAAAAATATTCAAATTATTTAATTTTATTAAATTTTTAAATTAGTATTATTATTATTATTATCAGTTTCATATTATCAGAAAATATTGTTTTTTATTTATCATACTTCAGGTAATTATCCATTAACTTGTTGACCAAAGTTAATAGTTATTGAAAGAAAACTGCCAGAAAATTTGTTTTAGTGTCCAGATTATTTTTATTTTAAAGTGCTTTTTAAGTGGGTTTGGGTTAATAGCAATCAAACAATTTCTTTTGAGACCTATCAAAATGGCGGTTTTTTTTAACAAAATATTCAAATTTTTGTGTGACCCCATAAAAGCATCCCAGCTTTTCATGCACCCCATTTTCTGAAGAAAATGTATCACCCTCGGCACCAAAACTACACTCATTTTGGTTTCGTTCGAAAAGTTTGTCGTAGAAGGCACTTTTAAAGTAGGCGTGGGTTGTCGAGAATAAAGCTGACGTCCCCAAAAGTCCGCTAACGCGAACTATCGAATGAAAAAAGGCATCTGTCCATAATGAGCTTGATCGAAAGTATTGGTCAATAAACGTGAACTTCTTGGACAATGCTTCGAAACATTTCTAACCGCCAATAAATGTAGTCTTTTAGTCGTCCCATGGTTGAATGCAATTTAATAAGTGTATGTGTGTGAGTGTCGACTCGACACTGAATTTCTTAAACAATGATGAACGACATATTTTAACTTTTAATGAAACGGAACACTCGTTTATTAATCTTGCTTTTTTTTTCAAAAAACTAAAAAATTAAAAAAAAAAATTTGTGTTGATTTGTATGTTTTCTAATCCATCCTTCCTTTAAAAATTCTGTTTGTAAAATTCTTCGTCTATTCGTTTTTTTCACAAACGAAAAAATAAAAGCCTCGTGCACCATTGTTCCAATTTGTCTCTATCGAACTGATCTCGATGAAATATGTCAATTAACGGTTTCATTTCTTCTTCTTGAAGGTTCTGGCGAGGGATGATGTCACTGACTAAATCCCGATCGAATGAAAACCCTTGAGAATTGCATCCGAATATCGCGAGGTTTTCCATTTAGAAGTCGTTCGTCGTATCCTTGCTTGGCAAGACAAAACCGGAACATTTGTACATCGAAAAGAAACACTTTCGTCCGCCCATGCTGCTTTATAGCAAATCTTTGGAATCGCAGTTTAAAGAAACCAGTATCGAAATCGTCGTCGAAAAAGACATGCTCAAAGACGGCGAGGAAGAACAAAACTGGAATTTGGACGAAGAATAAAAGCAATCTTATTCACGTGGCACAAATTCTGTTAGATACGAACTGGTTCCAATAGCACACGACATCGTTCGAGTTGGTTGTACATGAACGAAGCGGCACTGATGCAATGGAGAGTAAACTCGACGATAAAAATCCGACACCGAACGGCCCGATGAAATCAAAGAAAGAAATTTTGCGCGTTTTTTTATACAAATGACCGATTTAGAAGAGTCGTTTCAAGTCGACGGAAGCAAAATCTAACTGGGGGTAAACTAAAAACTAGTAACGATCGATTTGGCTATGGCATTTCATATTAATGGATTGGCTTGGAGTGCTATTTGACCGCCGACGTAAACGGCGGTGAGAGTGGGTGGCAAATTTTAGTTAGTAATAAATAATTCATTACCAGTCACTCAGTGTATTTTCGTTTTATCTTGTGAAAACGATCAATGCACAGCAAAGAATCGAAAACATGTTTACGTTTTTTAACCTGATGATAACGTTTGTTACAACCCTCTCTGTTAACCAAGAACATACTAGACAGTTTCAATTCTTCACATTTTTGATAATCCATTCCATATTCTGTCTTCGATCTCGGTTAAATTTTCGACGTGACTGAGTTTAACCCGTCGTATATTCTCCATTCGGCTAGTTTAGCCAAAACAAATTCCGGTCGGTCGATTGTTACGCGAGGTCCTCGATTACGCTTAATCATCGACCGTCAAAATTTGCAGTTGATGAAATTCTTCGGGAATCAAGATAAGATTCGTTCAATTTCTTTCTTGGGTTCACAAGAAAAGAATTCTAAAAAACAATGTATTGAGGAGCGGCATCTGCGAGTTGTTGAATACCATTTCGTGGTTATCTTGCATCTTTCCAGTTTTACTTTCGTTAACTTTGTCAATCGGCAGAAAAAATGTCACAAAATTTAGCTTTTCTAAATGCAGGATGTTTACTAACGATTTCATAAGGATATTTTGAAAGATCGATGGTGGCACTTCGGAGAACGATCTTCTTCTTCCACAAGTCGGTTCTAATCTTTGAAGATTTGGTAAAGAAATGAAAGTTCGACGTATTGTATAATTGCAAAATCGTTTGCCAATTGGTTTACTTGCGTCAAATTTGGACAATGCAATCAAGATGTCGTGATATAGTGTGAATGTCGCAGATTTATAATTCTTCTAATTATCGTAGCAATATGCGTGGTGTTAAAATTCACAGATCTTCGTAGTACCATGTCATCACTTCGTGAAGGTCAAGATCGATTTTTGTCCACAGACTCCAATCTTACTATTCTGCGCCATTTTCCTACAGATCGCTAAACAAAAATATCGATGTTAAGTACAAAGTCGAAATTTTGAATATTAGATTTGTATTATTTGTTTATAATAATACTTACCAAGCTACTTTTCCTCTGCTCCTTAAATCTAAATAAGAAAATATACCGAGTAAAATCTCTTCCGGTAAATCATCGAAGTTCAGTTGATTCGAAGGTGGTTTAAACTATATTTAAGACGTTTTAAAATCATTAATCCCCGATTTTTCATTGTAATCCATAAAGCATCGACGCCATTTCATTTCAAAATCTAATATTTTTGTGAGATCATGTAAGTCTTTTATACTTCACGCCTTTATGGATTCTACCATTCTTATATCGGACGATACCCATGCAAACGGATGATGAAAACGTGGTGATGTGACGACGTTAAAGTTTGATGTTCGACGATGCGATTGTACTCCGCATAATCAGAATATGTATTATTTTGGAATGTTTCGAAGAATAAACAAGACGAATAGGAACCCGCTATTGGTTGGCTATACAGTTTAAACCGATTCCACTCTCTTTCGCTCTGTAATTTTTGTAGATCGGATGGTTCGATGTGCACGCCACTCATCTTTACACTTTTTTGAGAGATCAAAAATTTGTTAATGCAATATGATTTTAGTCAAAATGTTATCGATCGTCGTCAACCGATTTGCTTTTAATCGTCAGTAAAAGATATCGAAAAGAACGGTGAAAACTGTTTCAAAATTCTTTAGTTCGCAGATAAAACGATTTACCCTTTTTCGATCTGAATTTTTGTAGATCGGATGGTTCGAGGTGCACCCTCTCATCTTTACACTTTTTTGAGAGCAAATGTTTGTATATAAAGATCATTACTCTTTCATTTTATTCAATGAAATTGACGTAACCAAATATTACTTTTCGCAGCTTTATATTTTATCCGTGTCAATCAAATCGTAACTTAAAAGTTCGTTATGGCGGAAAAGGGCAAATGCATTCAATACCATGCAGATTGAATATAACAGATTACGATGTCGTGTTGTTGTTTGAAGGCGGATAAGTCTGTGCCCATCGCCCAGCGTTTTGATTTCGTGTAGCTGGTACTTTGAATAACTTTTTTTTTTTTTAGGGAAATTCAAAACGACGACCTCCGAACCCATCGTCGTCTTTTTGGTCAGCGACATTTTCCAAGATGTCTTGATTAAGATGTAAGATTTGCGACTCAAAGAATGTAGAACTGACCTATTCAACGCTAAGCCGCTTTTACTTGTTGCTTCCGTTTATTTAGCAAAAGCCCAGCGTTGTCCCAACGCCGTGCAAAAAGTTGTTTATTTCAGCGCCTCGCTTTAAGCAATTGCCTTCAACTTTGGCAGTTTGGAAAACTATTTTCTTTCTTCCAGAAATTGAAACGGCTGCATTGAAATATGCTGCAGAAAAATCTCGAAGAAGTGGGCTTGCACGTGACGATTTTCGTGAACTGCAATCGGAACACTCGCAGAAATCTTGAAATTTGACGCTTATTAAACTGAAGAACAATCCAAAGCATTGATTCTTTGGGTAAATCACGAAACCATTAATCGTTTACATACGTGAAACACAATTGTTAAAGAATACCGCACAACATAGACTCTTGTAATATTGTTTAATAATTGTAAATTTTATTATTTATTTTTTTTGTGTGTGTCACTAACTACATGAAATACAATAAACTTTGTAAAAACACTCGTTCTCGATCTTTTTAAGTTTGTCATTTAATTCCAAGTAGGCTTTTCTACATGATTATCACCGTCAGGAACGATGACTGGCACATTCCAGTCAGTTTCTTTTCTCGATCGAAGAGATACTCATAACGACGGCTATAATTGATTCATATAGAATTCCTGCAACGCATCTTCGACGAATAGATTGCCTTTCGTTCGTCACCTAAATCTGAATCGCAAAACGGCCAGTGATATCAAGATCGAATGGTAAACAATACGCTAAACTCTTACGAATATTTCGCAAATGTCTTTGGCTGACCGCGTTTTGGATTCGATACATAGATTTTTGGCAAGCGATTCGTAGAAACGATTAAAAATTGTCTCGGTCCATTTTCTTCACCAGGTCCAAATTTTCACTGACAACAACTAACTTTTGCGTCGGATCATTCAAACCAAAAGCACGCCAATCGTTTATTGCGAGCATATCGGGGCGTTCCTGAATCAGCATAACTACTACACATCGTCAAAGGAAGGAATTGATCTTTTTCATTAACGAGAAGCGAATTCCATACGATAAAACATTTGAATATCGTGTTTAATTCTACTGTTGTAGAACTAATTTCTTATTTCCTCCCTCGTCCAATACACTATCGCAACTATAGCACCTTTGCTTCCGTTAAAATGCATCGATCGTCCGAGGTTTTTTTCGTTTTCCCGGCAATGGTTGACAATTGCCAATAATAATATCTTTTTTCCCCAACGATCTCTTGAACCGATGTAGAATTCGGTACAAAATATTCGATGAAGTCTTCCGCTAAAAGTCTAATCAAAGGATCTGGAATTTTGTTGAAAACATTCAAATCGACAATCGAATTACCGATGTGTTCAATGGAATCGCCCACTCGGGTTTCGACGTAAACATGCAATTTTGATTGGCACAACGCGTGCCAGTTATGCTAAAAAACATTTCGTATGATTCTTATAATAATCGTCGAACTCCGAGGCATATTTCTATTAGTCATGCATTCATAACAGAATATTTGAAATAAAGTTTCGAACTCTTTTATATATTAAAGCGTAAACTCGAAAACGAAATCAAATTATTTGAATCCGTTATCTAATTCTTCGACATCCAATCGTTCAAGTGTAACGACCTACTATTTATGAATAAAAACGATTCTAATCAGCATAATCATAATTATAACGGCTACCAACATCTTTCAAATTGAAGAGAATATAAAACATTTTTTTTTGTTTTTGTTAGAGATTCAAGAATAAAAACAAAACTTTCTCCTGCAAAACGTTTTTGTCAAATCTCAATTTGTGTCACAATTTCCTTCTGTCGATTACAAAAGTTAACTAAATTTGTGATTGCTCGCGTTACTCGTTACAAAAAAGACGAAATTGTGTTGGCACATCTATTCAAACTAAGTCCCGATGACAAAGCCCGAACGCACAACGACCCTAAATCAAATAAATACACTCCATTTCGTTAATCGACGTGCACCCGGGGGTTGAATCGCTTAAATTTGTTTCACCTTTTCAATTTTGTTTCTCGATGATATCTTTTAACTTACTGACCAAACGTATTAAAAGCAAATCATTGAACGACATACCATCTTGCCTAAAACATACAAATCCAACATTTTGCTCTTTAAAAAAGTGTAAGATACAATTGGCGCCATGATCAAACACTAAAACCGATCAATTCAAATTAAAAAAAAAAAATGGAATAGTTTTTTTTAAATATGCGAACTCGAAGAATTTTGAAACTAGGTATATCATTTCATCACTTTTCTCTTTTTTTTCTCGACGAGATCGTTTACTGACGAGACGAATAAAAGCAACCGGTGACACGATAACATCTTGCTAAAATCATATAAATAAAACATTTTGGCGATTGCGACGTTCAACTGTTAAGACTCGCTTAAATTTGTTTCACCTTTTCCTAATTTTGTTCCGATGATATCTTTTACTGACCAAACGATTAAAAGCAAATCAGTGACGACAATAACATCTTGCTAAAATCATACCAATACAACATTTTGCTCTTTAAAAAAGTGTAAAGATGAGTGGGTGCACCTCGAACCTTCCGATCTACAAGAAATACAAAGCGAAAGAAAATGGAATAGTTTTAAATATGCGAACTCGAAGAATTTTGAAACTATTATACATTTCACCTTTTCTATTTTTTTTTCTCGACGAGATCTTTTACTGACGAGACGAATAAAAGCAAAACGGTGACGACGATAACATATTGCTAAAATCATATAAATAAAAAACATTGCTCTCTCAAAAAAGTGTAAAGATGAGTGGGTGCACCCCGAAATCCGATCTACAAAAATAACAGAGCGAAAGAGAATGGAATCGTTTTAAATTTGCGAAATGGAAGTATTTTGAAACTATTACATTTCACCTTTTCTATTTTGTTTTCTCGACGCGATCTTTTACTTACGAGACGATTAAAAGCAAACCGGGACGACAGGAACATCTTCCTAAAAATCATATAAATACAAAATTTGCTCTCTAAAAAAGGGTAAAGATGAGTGGGTGCACCCCCCAGACCTCATCCGGGGACCATCTACAAAATATTACAGAGGGGCGAAAAAGAGGAATCGTTTTAAATTGCACATGGAAGTATTTTGAAACCAGCAGACTCTTTTTTTTTAATTTTTTTTTCCTCGCGAGATCTTTTACTGACGAGACGACGATAACATCTTGCTAAAATCATATATAAAACATTTTGCTCTCTAAAAAAGTGGAAAGCTGATGGGTTGCACTTCGAACCATACGATCTACAAAAATTACAAAGCGCAAGAGAATGGAATCGTTAAATATGCGAACTGGAAGAATTTTGAAACCATCATACATTTTTTCCCTAATTTTTTTTTTTCCCCTCGACGAGATCTTTTACTGACGAGCCGACGATAACATCTTGCTAAAATCATTAAATACAAACACTTTCGCGCGCCAAAAAAGTGTAAAGGTGCGTGGGTGCACCTCGACCATCCGATCTCACCAAAATTACAAAGCGAAATTGTTCGTTTATGATCATGATGAAAGATAGTAATACACGAACAACACTAGATCGACTATGCAAAATATTTATTGGAACAATACTTACACGAGCAAATTGGACACTGCAATAAAAAACTTCATTTCATCACTCGATCCGAGTTTTCTTCAAAACGTGACGAAACATCGCTTTCTCGCGATTTACACCTTTCCTTTTGCAAAGTAAGAAGCCTGTCCTCTAGAATTTCAATCTTCTCACGATAAACAAAGGTCTAGAACACAAAAATAAAAACACGGCGGGTTTGTTATTAAAATAAAATAAAATACCTGGCGTGGGCTATTAAGGGGGCACAATACCAAAACACTCCACGTTTGGTGTAATGGTGTAATTATGTAATCCTATCTCTCCCAAAAGTGGGGGAAATATTCTTCGCCTGGATGAATCGACATATTCCACATAATGATAAAGATTTTGAGAGTATATACGATTTCATTAGTAATCTTAATTATGATAATGACATTGTGCTTGACTCACCAATAACAAAACATTTGAGGTTATAAAAGCAGCTAATTCTAACAGAATGGGAAGGCTTCCCGGTGTTGACGGTGGTGAGCAGAAATGATAAAGGAGGGTATTGCAGTGCTCACTTACTCTATAACCAATTTATTAATCAAAATCCTTAAATGTGGGCATTTTCCTTCAAAGTGGAGATTAAATTCCTTGACTGTAATACATAAAAAGGTGACGTCTATTCCGAAAATACAGAGGAATTGCAGTTTCAAGTAGTTATGCAAATTATTTTGTTTAGTTTTACATAACCGTCTCAAAACACTTTTATATACTAATTATGTTATACCACCAAGTCAAATCGGATTTAAAAAAGGATCTCGAACTAGTGATCATGTGTTAGTCTTAAAGACATAATTGACGAGTAAATTATAGAATTGGGAAAACAGCTCATATTGTTTGTTCGTTTTATTGATTTCTCTGTGCATTTGACACGTCTGGCGCGCTTATGCGTGCTGATATTTAAAGAAAACAGGTTGGTATTGGTGGAAACTTTCTTAAAATGTCACAAGACATGTATAAGTCTGTTCTCTTTTGTATTAAGTAATAACAAATAACCGATTTTTGATACATCTGTCGGGGTCAAACAAGGTTGTGTGCTCAGTCCAGTTTTTAACATCTACCTTAGCGATCGTCCAAATATATTTGACTCGTTGTGATTCCGTGAATTAAATGATATATCTATAAAGTCTTATGTCTGCTGATGATTAATTATTTTGTCAGAACGTGCCAAATGATTACAATGTGCTCTAGATAGTTGACTAGAAATGATGATTGGATGAAATGTGAATTATTAGTCAATATGGACAAATCAAACTTTATGATTTTTAATAAAGGGGGGCGTATTTAAATTAAATATAAGTTTAATTATGGAAATGTAAATCTACAGATAACGCAGGAGTACTGTTATTTGGGTATAATTTTACCCATCGGGCTTTTTCAAAAGCAATTTCAAGACTAAAAGGAAAAGCTTCAAAGCTTCATTTTCAAAAGAAGAGAAACCCTTTTACAGCTCTTCTTTAAATGTAGTTTGGAAATATTTGTACTCAATCAACCAATTCTTAGTTACGGTTGTAAGTATGGGCTCCCTTTTTAGTTAAGAATCTGAAATGATTTCCAAATTTATTTCTATCTGTGATAAATTTATACGTGAAGTTGTAATGGGGAAAGTTTGTAAAATGATTTTGGGGTGTAAACAACAAAATTAAAAATAATGCTGTAGAGGTGAGTTAGGAAGTTATCCACTACTTCTCACCATGCTTAGTCACTCTTCACCTTTTGGTGGAATCTTAATAATAAGTGTCTACCTGCGATAACTAATTGTAATTAATGCAATGCTTGATAATAGAAAATTGTGTAATATGTATGTTTTCATGGGCCTTGGGACCTTTCAAAATGATACTAGGTTTGTAAATAGGCTGATATTTAACAGCCCAATTTCTCGAAAAAAGTAAACTATACGGAGTACATTGATCCAAATAGTTAAACCAACTTATATGATTTATGGTTTACGCATAAATAAATCGACAAACTAAATTACGTACTTATTGTCTCTTTAAGAAAGCCTTCTCTCCTGAGAATATATAATATGTTTAACCGTTCATTAAGATCGATATATAGCAAATTTAGAATCATCGCTCACTCTTTGATGATTGAAAAGGAAGGGCATTTTACCAAAACTTGCACCTGAAATAGATTATGAAATTATGCAGTTTAAATGAGATAGAAGATGAATTTAAATGAGATGTCGTGACTATTAAAAGTCTCCGTGATCACCCCCCCCCCCCCCCCCCCCCCCCCCCCCCCCCCCCCCCCCCCCCCTATTGCTAAGTGATATAGATGAAGCATATGAGCATTAATCATCTTTCTGATAAGATTGTCTTTATAAAATTATATGGCAGAATTTACGATTGATTTATCAATCTTGACTTTTATTAATTCTGCTTCAAGTTTAAGTGTGCGACTTGATGGTATCTTTTAGTGGTTTAACTCTAAATATTTCAATTGTGCATTGTTTTTACTCTAATGATATATATTTACAAATGTTTTTCTTTGTAGTGTTTTAATATATCAATGTTTTCTTGGTTATGTATGTAGGGTGACTATATCGTAGTAGATAATGTACATAACTGAACTGAAACTGAACTGGTAGTAGTTCCGGTAAAAATCACTGTGGGTAAAAATCAAGGTATATTTGCATTTTGGTGTCCGGTGGGGAGAATCTAGTTTTATGTGAGGGTGGCTTGTATAAAGGGGCATTTCGTGATTCCAGCACCTTCTGTTTTATTCATCATTGTTCACTATGATCCTGGACAAAAGTGTAATCTAACAACTTTTAGTGATTCCAGACTTTGCGGGTTTGTGTTATGAGCAAACCATGCTTGTTCCCACGGTCCCATGCCATGACAATGCCATAGCCACCATGCTATAATTCTACAAAATTGCGAATTTCTTATAGGCACGACCAAATTTGCGCGTAAAATTAGGTACACAAGGAGTACTAATGTTAACGGGTTGGATGATGTAAAAATCTTCAACTTTTTTATGTGAGTCGGGGGACGAGGCTGTGGATCACGAAAGGCCCCAATAATAAAAGTTAGAGAGATAGAAAATTATGCTCTCTAAAATATGCCCCTGGAACGGTTAGGAGGGGTCGGTGACATCTACAAATAGCGGTGCGGCTGTCGGAATGGTAAGATGAACTGAAGCTTAGTTTCATGTCTGATCATGCAATTCATGTGTGGAAACATTCAAAATGGTTTTACATCTGGTGGAAATCTGGTAATCCCATTTTTCGTACATTTCAATCGAGCAATTATTTTGGTACTGCGCCCAATTAACGGTTAACGGGTCTCTCTCAGGTTCCTAGTCTTAACATTGAGCGCGCGAAGTCAGAGTCTATAACAGTCTCTAATCATGGTTATTCTTTCTCAAGTAGCCTTCAAGTTGCAGTCCGTTTTTGCTTGTATTTTCTTTCGGTAAGTTCACGTCTTATTATACAGTATCTTTCATTTTTGGTATAGGCCTAAATTGTTTCTTTGTGTGCGGAAACCGCGGTGCTGCCGTTGCTGAGTGTTGGCAAATAATACGCCCGTACCATGTGACGTAGCTACGAGCTTAAGCGTTTGGAAGGTAGTAAGCAGTTGAGATTTCAAATACAGCAGCCCGGCGGCGACGGTACGGCACGAGCTCGACGTCAGGGATTTGATAGGTAGCCAAGCACGAGTCAAACGTTGGTCAGGTCAGTTGACCTATAGCCGAAAAGGTGAGATGACTAAAGTAATATGAACGGCAGGTTGTTGGGATTGCAGGGGATTGCAGGAGCTCTTCCTTCACCTTGGAGCCAATCATGCAGGATATGGCTTTCGAGGTATGTTTTATGGCACACAACCTAACATTTCCCTATAATTTAACTCAACTTTGCCTTACTTAGCCTATCTATATAAATTAACTTTAACGTGCATGTATATAGTCAAGTATAACTTAACTTTTATGCTGCCAATTTTCACCCTGGATGATTTTTTATCTAAAAAAACCATCTGGCTCTACTGTAAACTATTCTGGCGAGGCATATGTACAAAAACCACGCTCAACTGCACTGCATATGTAATGATAAAACAAAATTGTAATTCGTGAAAAGTCTGTATTAGCTTGTATTGCCACTGAAAATATCCTAATATGGGATGGCTGTGCGAACTATAAGTGAAACGACGAAGAAACTTCCGCGATTTTAAGGTTTCGACAGATGCAGTAACCATGCACGAAACATTAGTAATTTAACTTCCGTAGCGCTATATTGCCCCTACATTTACTGCTACTCACTTGTTTGAAGTTCCCCTGAACCTAGAATTGTTAGATATATTTAAAAACACACTTGATAGTCAAACTGTATACTAAAAATGTGTTCCTTGTAAGAGAATCACGCTTCGCAACTTCGTGCATGGCGAGGAAAGGGCCAACATAAACTAACATATGATATCATGGAGCATCAATTGCCCATCAGGAATACATGCTACATTATGGGAATTATCTTTTTATCTTTCAAATTACATTGCCTATCTTAGGGCCTTTATTTTACTTTAGGGTTCTTGTGACGTTTCATGCATTCAACAGAGTTTTTTTTTTTTTGGTTATCCACAATTCTCTCATAACGCTTGCCATTCCGATAAGAAGACTTCTGAGCGCGGTACAACTTGCTCTAGTTCTTATCGTTTTCTATTCCGGATTCTAATTTCTTTTACATGTGAGTAAAGTTTGGCTGACATTGACTTGAATGACCGCTCTCGGTCATTTTGAAAAATTTAGATTCTGACTTAAATTACTTGTTGTAAAAACACCCATTCAGGGAAACATTAAAACACGGGCCAATGATATCCACGATCCATCGACAAAACGTTCAGTAATATCCCTCGTTCCACGATACATTTGTGCATTAGCAAACGCTTGCATTCCCATAAGAGCGCGACAACTTGCTCTAGTTCTTATCGTTTTCTATTCTGGATTCTAATGCTTTTTTACATTGTGTAAACTTGGCCTATATTGGACTTGATGACCGCTCTTCAGTCATGTGGAAAAAATACAGCTTCTGAGCTTAAAGCGGCGCTGGGCCCAAAACAAATTATTCACAAAATATGAATTTATTCAATTTGCTCTCAAATGGATATTCTAGGCCATTGGAAGAACAGCGATCTATTTTACACATAAAAATAACCTACCCCAAAACAGATTGAATGAGGATAAAGCATATCCAGTAATTTGTAGGCTAACTTTTAAGTTTTCCATAACTTTAATCACAAATGTGTATATTACACGAATATTTTGACTCGTACCCACTGATATTAAACCAAAAGGGTATATAATCGTCAAACTGTGTGCATAGCGTTGGAAACATACATACGACGTGCGTGTTCTTGGTTAAACCCTATTTTTCGTCGTCTGCTGAATTTCGCGTCGCCGGCGATGCTAAATACCAAACGGTCCGTTGGAGCTGATTTTGGTCTTAATCATTTCGGGTGAGGATTTTGTATATAAAGCTTTAAACCATGGCAAAATATCGATTTTTGAAAATCTTGTAGGCGCACTATTTTTTTCAAATGTGCCAGTGTCCTTTAATTACTTTTAAACCCACGTCATCAGGGGATAATAAATCACGGCGCAAATGATGATCCAAGCTCCTCGACAAAACGTTCAGTAATTTCCTTCGATCCACTATTACATTTGTGCTCATCATCCAGCGATGTAAGCCCCGCTATTTTTATGCTAAAAATGTTTGGCGGTGGGTAAAGCCCACAAAAAATTGTACGAGAGTGTTAAATCACGGGTAATGTGCAGACGATGAAATTGAGTACACGAACAACCAAACCTCGCACCCAAACTACCCTCGGATATTTTTGAGTCGATGCAATTTCGCGCTCCATTTTGGCTAACTAAGCGTGAAGCACAAAGCCCTTGAAAATAACTATGCCTAGCATATTGGATGTCTGAATGCACTCCCCAGGGGGAATGTATACTTATTCTTGTCCCAGCTGGTACCAAATAATGGAACCTGCTACCTGCAAGGTCAAACGTGAGACCTTCAAAATGATCTTGGGTTACAAACAGGCCGTTGTCAGGTTACCTAAAATCTGATTGAAACGTAATTGACCATAAGAGTTTATTTGTTAAGTCCTCGAAGGAAAGTGGGGTTTTTTTTATGGGAGATGTTTTTTTTTTTCTTTCATTATTTTCCAGTTGCCCGCGTTTCAAAATTACAAGTATGTTACGACATTGCTTGCAGATAAACATTATTTTAAACTTATGTTTGGAATTGATTCAATCGTTCGTTTCTTGTAAACAAGTGCGTATTTCAAAGTTTTTTCCAAAATTAACGGTTTTTGTTGTAATTCTTGATGCCGGCCTAATTGACAAAATAAAATTGTACTCAATTTTCTAATTTTTATGTACAAATTTCTTAAATCTGGACATGAGCCTTCACATGCTTCAATCAGATATCGCAACCTTAATCACTTTTAAACTTCCTTATTTCCTTTGGCAATACCAAATTTGTTGCATCTCATTATTGGCAAAATCACAGATTATCACTGCTAGGTGGCAGTCCGCCAAGGCCCTGCCTACCTCGCCCCACTGACCGCGACCCGATGCTGCGATGCAAGACACGATGACTGCGTCCGATGGGGAAAGGCATATGTTTAGCATACAGGTTTTTTTAATCCACAATTGCCATTTGTAATGAAAAAAACAATGTTTTAAAAATTAAATATGATATTTGTTCATTGTCTATTCCCGTTCACTATGTACCAGGGTTAGTCACGTTCTGGCCCCGGTAAATCTCGAGAAGGATCAGGAACAATTACCTGTCTTCTAGTGTACAATTTAGACAAGGATGGATAAAACCATCCTATTATGCATTGCAAGTTTGGCAACAGTCTCTACAAAACATGTCAGTATTTTTAAGGATAAAAAAAGTGTTCAGACGTTTCAGACCCACAAGACATTTCACGATCCTGCTACAATTACCTAAGTACTAATGCTCTGTGGACTGAATGAAATTGTAATTCCTGGTTTTATGTGTATAGGATTTTGTGGGATCACATTATCTCATTGAGGTGAAATTTCCCCAAACTGTGTGCATGTGGCATTAATTAACCAGTAACAGTCTCTGAGTTTCGACTATAGTATCAAAAATCAATTTCTACACTTACAATGTTTGAAATCTGTAGAAAAATAGGTTTTAAATATCTCACAAATCCACTCTCGGATCGTGTGTTCGAAATCGTGCGCTGGCCATCTCCAGGAACATTATGGAAATATACAACAAAATCCAATTATTCTTTGTTATTTTTGTAGAAAGGTAGAATGTCGGTCATTTTTTCTGTGATACTACTTACAACTCAGATTAACTAAACAAATAGAGAATTAAAATAGTTATTAAAATGCTTGATATATTTTCTCATACATTTTAGCTAAAGTTTGAGTGTTAGTATACAAAGTATTTTTGAAAGGACTAATTACCTGCTAGGTTTTATTTTTAATTATCATCTATAGGCCAATAGTATTAGCTCATACAGCAAAAGGTGGACATTTTGGTACAACTGATTTTTTCAGTATGGTGCGGACATGTGTAGTAAATCACTACAAAAAGTCCCCGCAAATCCCCTGGGGGCATTTTCTAAAATCAATATGGCGTCAAATGGCCGTTTTTAGAATATTTTTTATATATTTTGGAACCATACATGTTAAAATCAGAACAACATATCCAACATATGTTTTTGTGTAGGGAATCTATTTAAACATAACCAAGGAGTTTTCAACTTGACAATCTCAAAATTCAAATGGCTCGCACACATTTTAATATTTGCAGAAATGTTGAAACGAGAAAAAAGCCTGCCAATTGTTTCGAAAAATGTTATATAGAAGACTAAATATAGTTTTATGGAATCCTAATACACATTTTAATAATATATTTTATAGGCTATTGAACAAAATGATATTCAAGATATAGCAGTAAATAGGTCCAAAAAGATAAAGCATCCTCATTTTATTCAGAGTTTTCCTCCCTCTTTCTTTCACATCTTAGGACTATATTTGAATATAGAAAATCTTGCCTTTCACCACACTTGCAAAACCAATTAAGGGGACTTATAACCAATCAAATCCCAAACCATTCATATGGTGGGTTTCAAAAATAATATAAAGATAAAAGAATAACAAAAAAAAAAAAAAGGGGCTCCTGTAACTGACTTGGACATAATAATAGTTATGACTTCACATTAGAGGTTGGTGATCAAAATTGTTATTTGGTTCTCCCATCACCATAACAACAGTGTACGCGGCGTCCCGAAAACACAACTGCCTTTTTGGTTTTCAATTTTTGGGCGAGAATTAATTTATGTTCCTGTTGGAAAATTAATGAAAAACAAAGACAATTTTTGATAGGGTGTGCGTCCCCTTTTAAGGGGACTTGATACCCATCATAAAAAAAAACGCTCTGTCACCGTTGCCTCTAACTGATTGGCTGTTTTTTTCTAAGCATAGAAACAAACCGGTCGATCAAGCTCCCACGGCCGTGCTTGGGATCCTTCGCCAATTTTGGCACTGCATACGTCCACCATCACGTTGCGTAGTTAACCAACACGCATCGAGACAGTCTGCATAAGACATCTTCATAGACGAGCCCGTACGCAGCTCGGGGAACGCAAATTCCACACGGGCAAAAGGTCCCACTTTTTGTGCTGAATTTCAAAAAGGGAGGCATTTGGTGTTAGTGTCCACTTTTACCCAAAGATGGCCCGCAACCCCCCCCCCCCCCCAAAAAAAAAATCCTGCGTAATGTCCCTTTTCATAGATCTAACTGCTGCGTAGATACAGTCCTGGCGTCCGAGGTCTCTGCCTCGGGCTGCTCAAAGTCTTCCCTGATGTCGGGCTAAATTGTCAGGTTCGTGATGCCTGCCATCCGGGCGGAATCTTTCGTCCTGGCGACATCGGGTGGACCAGTGCAGTAAGGCGCCGGCTTTAGGGCGGTTCCCCAGGGTTCTGTCCTTGGGCCCAGTCTTTTCAGATTTGGCTCTCAGATGTGCCACTAGAGCTTGTTCGCAGTGATCCGGCGAAGACGATACCGCACTTGGAATGGTTGCTGGTTCCTTTGGGGCCTTGGAGGCGTTGCTGCAGAGGGACCTGATTACTGTGGGTCAATTCGTCCACCATCCACCGATGGCACTTGGAACTCGTCGGCCCATGCCATCATCTCTGTTTTTCACCTGGGAAGTCGGTGTGAAAAAGAGAACTTACAGCACTATAGATGGAGATGGGCTGTCGCATGTCCCGGCACCGGAGTGCTTGCCTCATGAACCTCAGCCTCCTTTCACTCCAACCCACAAGGCAGACGTTGCCAAGACACAGAGCCTCGGTGGTGGCTGGGTGGGATGCGGCTTTGGCATGCTCGGCTTTTGCATGCACTGCACCTGTGTGGAGTCACAGTGGTTCAACTCGCCACGGGATTGATGTCCGTTCTGAATAATGTAGTGAGACTTGTTTATGTTGCCTTTTGGGCGATGCCTATAGAATACCTTCCAGTTCTGTCTGGCATAGCTCCTTCAAACCAGGAACATTCAGACGATCAATCAAGCGTACCAATGATGTGGATGATCCTGGTAGCTTAATCCCCCACCAACACCCCTCGGGGATCAGAGTTCCACGGAATTGCTTCGGCAAGTCCGTCCATGATGCTGGCGTGGCCATGTCAATCAGCCTGTATCGATGACAGATGATCTCGGTGGTGTTCGTCCTCTGCCTTGGTTCTAAAGCAGTTTGTGGACAGGCCATCTTGTAAACCCGGGGGCTGTGAACTTGTGGCAGGGCATGGGTCGGCAGACTCGGAGCTGGCATTGGCCTTACACAGGCGCTTCCTTCGTATGATCGGAATGGGACTTATACCCGATACCGATTGTGAGAGCCACGGGCCATTGGCCACATCATAGGTGACTGTGAGGTCTAATAGGGTCCCCCGGGAAGGTCCCGGACTTGATCACCATGGACGGTTGAGCGGATCTTTCACACTCAGATTTTGGACTTCGCGAATGAACGAACGTGCACACTATGCTTTCACATTGGCCCATAATTTATTTTATTAGTCCAGCCAGGATCCACGATATTTGTAACAATCTGTGTGTGTGTCCTTGGTGTAAGCTATTCCATTAGTTAGACTAGAGTAAATTCTTAACATAATAAGCTGTACAATCCTTGTATCCTTTGATCCTCTTATAGGAGATTTCATGCTAGGCTACTTCCATGATGTCTTACATGAAGCATGAACCAATCTGTGGTACTATTTAGAACTCGCACCTTTATATGGACCTAATTGTGGACTTCTACGTTTCGAAATAGCATTATTAATATTAGGTGCTGTATTAACTTTAAGTCACACATATTCAACCATTTTCCTATTTTTCCTTTTTGTTTATAAATAGACATTATCTTTTCACACAACTTCCCCGGTACTCGGCACTGCTTCTTTTAACATGAAGTTTACGTTCTCAGCAATTTAACACTTCTTACTTCCATTTTTTAGCTTCAACTTGAACAACCAAACTGGTACAATTTCCTATTTTTCTCATCCTCTTATAATTAATGGTATCTTGCGTAATATTGCAATCTGGAGGGTAAATTTTGTAGACGACAATTTTAGCCTTTTGAGCTAGTTAGTTAGTCTGGGTAGTTAGAAGTACCAACCAAATCGTATGATTCCCTGTGGCCTAATTTATTTATCTAAAATTGACTATTTTTATATTTCATCCACATACGGATTCAAAACACAGCAAATTTGGGGCTCCATTTTGGATTTTGGATACTTGCAAAGGTTAAATTATCTTTATAGTGTTTTAAATGTAATCCTTATACTCAAAACATATGTTTGGACACCTTACTTTTGATTCTAGCGGGTATGGTTTGGATATTATGAACAAAATAAAAAAATGGCCGGCCATTTTTGGATCGACCATCTTGGATTTTGAAGAATGCCACCAGGGGATTTTCGGGGACTTTTGTAAATCCTGTGTTCCAAACAAAAAAAAAAAATATTCTCGGACCTATTCCTGAAAAAATCAGCTTGTTACCAAAAATGTCCAGGTTAAAATTAATACTATTGGCCCTATAATATTAAAGAGTTGAACCATGAAGTTCAACAACAAATTAGGTCGCCCTTTGCCACCAAAATTGTCTTCTAAGGTGGACTAGTGAAACAGTAGAACAGAGGCCCTTCTGTATATCTTGTTTTTGTACCTTAAAATTTTCGCCAGTTTTAAAATATTTACATCATACAAAAGACACATGTGTTGTTATTGCACATCTGATGCAAGATATTCTTTAATTTCGGCACCTTTATCCGAAATTTTAAAGCGGCACAGGCACGTTTTCACAAAATATGAACATTCTTCAATTTGCTCGCAAATGATAGTCTATTGATAGTCATTGGAAGAATACAGATATATTTTACACATAAACATAACATACCAAACAGAATGGGGACATTAAAAGAGGCTAAAGACGTCCAAGTAATCTGTAGGCTAACTTTTAAGTTGCTGTATCTTTAACCAGGAAAAATGTGTCTACTGAATATCATAGACTCATTCTCATTGATACAAAGGTAACAGACCAGCCAAACACGGTATAAATGTCGTGGGAAACAACTCCAACGTTTGTTTTCTTGTATTAAACGTCATTTTCGTCGTCTGCTGAATAAAATGACTCCGGGGTCAATTTATTATAAAATCGTTCTGTATTACCATAAAGGCGCTATAGTGACTTATTAATCATTTCGGTGTAGGGCTAATGTATATAAAAGCCTTATAACCATGCAAAATATCAATTTTGAAAAATCTTGAGAGCGCACTATTTTTCAATTGGCCAGTGTCTCTTTAAATATGACTTGTTGGTTGCAAACAATACCTACACACTGCGCTTGTAGTGGGTGGATTTTTACTCATTCTCTATTCTGCCAACCATCTACTTATACAGAAAACTGTAGTCGATCCCAACCTGATATACATGTCCCTCAATACCGTTTGCGTGGAGGTACAAGCTCTGAGTCTCATGTATGAGGATGTTACGACATCTCGTAAACGGTAAGGTCAGAAATAGCCTTTAAACACTAACAAATGAGCCTTGTGCACAAATGATTTGAATTTTATATAAATGTTTTTGTGATTTTGTCAAACTGATCAGTTCACAGAATTCGGAATGTCCAAAAATTCATTACAATTCAATAATGATGCACTCAAATGATTTTACAATCTTACTCAAAGTTCCACTTTGACATGGTGGCTAATGTCCAGAATTAAAAGAAGCGTTTTGGTTCGACGATGATATGACCTCACAGCGAAGACTCCAAAATGACAGCATGCAAAGTCATATAAATCCACGAAATATAATCCAGGGAATCTTCTTCAGAAATTAAGTTCCTTTATCAGAGCAGTCCTGAAGATAACTTTGTCCAGCAGTTCAAGTGACGGGATGCCCTTCGACGACAGAATCTTCAGCTAGTACAAAAGAACAAGGAGTGAGCCACCAAAAGGGGAAGGGGGGGGCCATGGGCAAAGTGCCCAACTCATTAACAGCAAACAATTCTTCAATATATCATGCAAAGAGCAATTCTGAAGGTTAAGTTTATTTTTTTTTTAAATTTGCACACGCCAAACCCAGGTTATACTGCACACATCTGGTAACCTGAATCAGTTTCTGTTCACCCGATATCAAAAAAGCCTGTGAACAAGATCCATCAGTATGCAACTTTTATTGTCAAAATGAAACTTTGGCGTTCATACTCATAAATCAAGAACCATAAACCAAACGATAATTAAGTTCATCTTTCTTTTCATTCAAGCAATGTACAGGGTGAGTAAAAAAACTGGACCCTGATTGTGTCCGCCATTTTGAATTTTAAAGTAACATATATCTAACATATTTGATATCATCTGAAAGCTGTGTCATTATCTTTAATTACTGCATAAGATATTCACATGGGTAGGTATAGTCCGAGCTACAGTCGTTTGAATCAAAGTAGTCGTTTTTCTGCTCTGTCCACGGATTCACATTGAAATGAACCGGCGTTTAGAGCGAAGAAATTCAGTGTCCAGAAGAAAATCGGGCTATTTATTCACTGCAGATTCATGATTCGAAAGACTGTAGCTCGGCCTATACTCAACCGATTGGAATGATCTTTGCAGCAAATTAAAGATAATGAATAAGCTTTTCCAGAGACCACATATGTTAGATAGTATTACTTAAAAAATCAAAATGGCGGACACAATCAGGGTCAATTTTTTTTTGACTCACCCTGTAGTATTTCTATTTTTCTTGCCAAACTGTTTCAGCAATTATTGTTTGTTGTCAGGTGGAAGTTTGCGCACACATCCTGAAGGATGGAAATGGTGTACAGACTTTTACTATCGATAGATTAGCACTTAAGCCAATATTTTTTGAAGGGTGTGCAAAATTTGGTGCAGTGGCATTTTTGAAAATCCAATATGTCTGCTTCAATGTCCGAAATCACTTAAACTCCTTAAGTATTTCTGATATAGACAAATTTTGTTTGCGGTACTCCGGTGTTTTTAATCACGAAGGAGTGTTAGTAATGTAATTTATCATTGGATGCATTGCCATAAAAGTACAATAAGGCAGCTCAAAAGTCAAATATGCGCTTGAATCATTAAAATGATCTTAACCCTCACATTTATTATTTATGATTAATATAGAATACATCATGAACACCTACAACATGTCCTGCAGGTGTTCAAAATATGTTCAATTTGAACACACTTTGCAAGCGTGAAATTCGTCCCTTAGAGCCAGAACTGCTATGTCCAAAAATGGCATTTGATATAAAGGCGAGTTTAAATTTGATTATAACTAACAAAATAAGAAAATCAAGTATAGCCAGTATTGAAAATTTGGAATAACTAGTAACTTTCCAGTTCATGTACGTATAACTTTTTCAAAGTTGATATTGCCTCGACAACTCGTTTGACTCATGGATTGGTCGAAAATGCCAAAATTGAATAGCCAGTTCTTCTCTTGGTGCGTTGGAATGCATTGTTACATGTTGTAAGCACATCGACCCGTCAAGTCTCTCCAGATGTAGAATGTGTGATTCTCTATTGTCTAGATGTATTTCTTTAGGCTTTTTACACTTATGAGATATATGTATTTGATCGCTATAGTGCTGCAGCCTCAGGTGAAAAGGCCCTTAGATTTCTAAACCAACCAGGGCCGGAATAATATTTGCAATCATAGCTAAAATTGATCAGTGGGTTAAATGTATTTCATGAAAACACGTGATACAAAAATAAAAGTGATGGCACTTTGCATAACACATTTGGCAAAAATGGCCCGCCATTTTAAATGCAATAGCACTACTAATGGTGACTTAGGGTTGGAATGTATGTTGTTTGGGTTCAAGAGGTTCAATATACAATTTTTTTGTGGGCAGAATTGTCCTGAGTCGTGTGAAATTTCTATACACTGCTATTTTTTTCAAGATGGCCGACATCTCGTCAAAAACCGGGTATTTCTTATTATATAAGCTAGGAAGATGATTTGGTGTCAAAATTCAGTGGTTTCTTTCTTTCTGGTCAAGAGTTCCAATAAGCCTATCTAACAACTGTAAGGATGAATATAAAGGTGATTTTTTTTTGCATATGTCACTTTATTCCCAAGATATCCAATATTTTAAATACAAGTACCCAAGAGTGGTTAATTTTACTGTCACATGTCAGGCTTAATGCGGCAAATTGGAAAATAGCTTAACCCAGAGGCTTGATATTAATACCAACCCAGAATCCTCGGGAACATACAATCCTCCTGACCTCCTAACTGCCTTTTGCCCCCTATGACGAAAACCCCAAAACATTGACTACCATAGGTGCGCCATTGACCATGACCATAATTGTTTTCGAAATCGGGCATTTTACTCTTGACATATGGAACAAACAAATAATGGTTTTCTAATTATACAAATAACAGGCCTAAATAGCAAACATGTCCATGCAATTTCCAGATCTATGTTTGGGTGAATACATAGAGTGGTCATTGTTCACATTTTTGGTGTCACATTGGTATTTCCGTTAATAACTGACGCCGACTCCTCTGACAGTTTTGAGAATATGGCTGTTGAAATCCTTGACCTATAAACTCACTTTGTCACCAAAATCGTCATCCTAGGTGCTGTATAGCAGAGGTATAAAAGGATTTTGCTTTTTTCTAATGTTTACCATTTTGGGAAAATATGACGTATGAAACTTCATTACTTTTATATTTACCTGAAGAGTTTTTAATAGTTTTATTGAACTTCTTGACCCAGAAAATTGTTAATTTGACACTACCATCATCTTCATAGGCTATATAATAAGAAAATGTAAGGTTTGTGCCAATAAAATGTCACCATCTTGGAAAATATCGGCAACATGCAACATTTTATAGTTTTTAGGAATAGTTTTATTGAACTCCTTTGCCCCAGAAAAAACATTTTACAAACATAACAACCAACATTTCTTCTTGGTGTTTTTGCTTTAAGATGGCTTACAATTGGAACATGGCGTCGTATGCAAATTGCCACCACTTTTAATTTTGTCATCACCTGTTTTCAAGAACTCCACTTCCCTACGGTCAATTTTACTATGATTACCAATTTCTTAGTTCCGGCCCCGGAAGCACTCTCCTAAAATGGTTGCTGCTGCAGCACTATAACTATAAACGCCGTATTTGGCTTTCCTCTGTATCGTCATTTTTCAAATTTGCGGTGTATGGTGTATGTGTGGGGTGTTGCATGAGGTGTGCGTCACTACGATTTTTATTTTTTTTTTAAAATCGACCTCAATTGAAAAGTTGAGTTCAATTGGACCAAACTTTCTGTCATAGTGCACCATGGGATCCCCCATATGTTGATAAGGTCAAATGACATAGGTCGAGGTCATGTGAGGTCAAGTTGAAAATAGGCTAAAACTGTAAAATTGACCTAATTGAAAAGTTGAAGTTCATTGGAACCACTCGTTTCATGTTGGACATGCTATCCCTCATATGTTGATGAGGTCAAAGGTCAGTGCCAAGGGTTCCATAGCCTGGAGCTGCGCCACACTTGTTGCTTTGAATATAGTGAGCGCGAAAGCCGAAAACCGCGAAATTCGAGTTCAATTTAGATGGCGCCAATATCCGCCTTTAAATATATGTAAAAAAACCTATATTATACCTGTCTTACAAGTAATTCCTCAGTAATTCCTCATGATCATGTGTACATAATGTATGGGAATCGATTTAACCATTTGACATCCTTATCTGGGATTTTTGTTCGTTACATGCAAAAATGTTAATGGGGGTGCTAATATGCTACTTTTTGCCTAGTTTCAAACCTATATAATTACGATACCTGTATATTTTATTTAGGTATAGCATCCAAAAAAATTTTTAAGTGAAATTAAAGGATGAGATTGAGATATGTTTTTGAACATTTACAAACTCGTATCTGGTATTGTTTGTTTTGATAACATGCTTGAAATTCAAATGACGGGCCATATATTATTACTTACAATTTGTAGTATTATAGAAATTAAAAGGCTCTCATATTGGCTGCTATCTTGAGTGGTAAGCATGTTAACACACTTGAAATGTCAGATATAAGTTCCTACTGGGTATAGAGCCCATAATTATATCTCTATAACAAATACTTGATGAGGTATTGTCAGTTGAATGATTTCCGGGCATATTGGGTTTCGGGGTGGCCATATTGGATCTGATGGTAAATGTAGTGATCAAATCATATCAAGAACCCGTTCAGTAGATTCCCTGTGCTTTAAAACCTGGATATATAGCATAAAATTATGGCCATTTCAATGAATTTGAAAGTGGGAGCGGCCATATTGGAAAATTTTTAGAAAATGGCACTGAACGAAATTTTGAACACCCTCCAGAAATTATTGGCTTAGGTCCTCATAAACAAAAATCGGTCGATAGAAAAAGTCTGTACTCCATTTCCACCCTGCGCCCACAATTCCCCCTGACTATAAAATTGTCAGCAAATTTTGCTCTTGATTGATAGATTTTGAGTATATGTATAAAGTAACTTTCATTTTGACATTGAAAGTTGCCAACCAATAGAGGCTTTCTTGTTCACGCGTTATTGATTTGGTGTAAATAGAAACCGATGCAATTTACCCAGGTGTGTGCAGTCAAGAAAATTAGTCGTTTTATTAAAATTAGTATAATTAATTTGGGTTTGGCATGAGCAAATTCAAAAATTCCTTTTTTTAGTTTAGATATTCAGGTACTTCTCTTTCTAATGAAACATATTAGTTTACAGATTTTATACTAAAAAGTACAATAAAATGAGTAAATTTTTAAAATCAGCCTGTAGGCCAATTGTTCAGATGCTATAAGAATCTCAACATTTGTTAGGTAAGTTAGGTAAATGTAACGTCGGTGGGACGAACCTGCGGATCACTAAATACCCCATTTAAAAAGTTTGTAAAGATTTATTAAGATATAAGTAGAGAAAATTAAGTTTTTCACGACTAACTGCGTGCATAATAATGCTTAATTCACTTCCCCAATTCTTACTACTAATTGGTCGAAATCCAAACAACCGCATGTTTTTTAACGCTTGTGTGCGCATGGCCAGCTTCAGGGAAAGATTCATCAAATCAAATGAGAAATGTGATATCATTTATATAATACGATCTATCATATTAATCACATTTTATAAATTCATGTCCAAATTCTGTATTTGGGGTGGGAATGTGAAATTTCAAGCTCTAAAAATTAGCCTTTTTTCAAAG